>JBBBVU010000024.1:5856446-5882440 GCA_037177055.1 Atherinosoma microstoma | reverse complement strand
TATATATATGTCGGCATCTTTCATCACAAAGGACAATTGATGCGAGAGGATCATTTGGATGAAATGTCAGAGGTGACGTCTCTCTTTGTTGGGTTGTCAGCCTTCGTTAGGTTCCCTTTATGGAAAAGCGGACTGACTGCATAAGAATTATGGTCAGGCTACTCTGAGAGTACACATGCAAACAGAGCTGCAGCTGTTTCACCAAAATGTACTTAGATTAGACTCAGAATGGCTGCATGTAAATTCAATTTTCATTGTGATTCATTTAGCCCAGACTGTGCTGTCATGGTGATATTTAACAAAGCCTCAAACTGTGTGCACCGCTCCTTCGCGTCTTACTAAATTGTAGACATAGAGGAGTTAAAGGCACCCCAGTAAAATGTAGCTTTGATCATTAAAGATGCTCCTAAAAATCCTTGTATTGCTTCTGAAAAGACATTAATGTCAGCTGTTTGTCTGTAGCGAAATAAATGTTAAAAACCTGAGAGCAGCTTCTTATTGTCTGCGTCCCGTTTAGCTTCCTTACTTCTTGTCCTGAAAGTGCATTTTGGACCAATTCTCTATAAAACAAATGGTCCCAGTGAGAAGTAATAAGAACAACTGTGTGTGGTTTACTAACCTTAGCTTGGTTGTACAAAATGCAAACACATGCTTACACACCAAAGACATGAACCACATCTCACCAACCACGGCCCACCTTTTTCCAGCCAACGAAGTGGCTGTTTTTTCCCCAAGGAAGATGCAAGACATTGTCGGAATATTTTCACAGACACAAGTTCACGCACCAGATACCTCGCCGATCTAACGATTTACACCTTTAGACGTCTTCCAAAAAAGATTTTAGCTTTGAAATGGAAAGTTAGCCGTCAGTTCAGGTGCTTCAAACGAGCTTCTCCACAGCCAGATGAAAGCACGGAAAAGCTTGGAAGCCTATAACTTTGTGTGTAAATGGTAGGAAGCGGTTAGGATTATGACCCTTTCTTTTCATTGTTTCTGCTCCGGTTAAGTTTTCATTTTGATGTTTTTGTAACGTTACTATGTGCGTTTGGTGTAAACAAAGCACAAACGATCGTTTCCCTCAAGCATGGCCTAGATTTTTCTCAGCAGTACAGTCTAAGGCTACGTTCACACTGCAGGTATTAATGCTTAAATCCAATTTTTTGCATGGTTGTTAACATTGTCATTTCAATGCGACCATGATACTTTAGTGTGAACGATACGTGGCCCCTGAAGGGACACAGTGTTTTAGTAAATATGGATGCTTCACATGTTTGTGTATCAATTTTGGAAGTACTTGCACCGTCGGAACCGATTAAATTATGCCAAATTGATGAATGAATTGATTTGATATTAACACAATTTCACCGTTGCAGAATTATGACGTTTGTCTCACGTCCGCGACGTTGAAGTCGGATGAAATGCGGCATTACTGTTAAGACTGAGGTTGCTTCGACGCAGCTCAGATATGTATCCGGTCTAGGTCCACATATGAAAGTGGTACTAGATCGGATTTGTGCCATTCAGACTGTCATTTTTGCCCATATGAGTCACATATGGGCAAAAAATTGGAATTGAGCTGCAGTGTGAACTTTGTTGTCTTATAAAAACATTAGCTTTAAACTTAGTTTAACTCAGGTGTCACAAGTCAAACAAGAAAGCAGGTAATGATTTTTTTCATGTTTTGTTGCTTAAATTGAGCATTTGGAACAACCAAAAGCAATGCTAACATAAGGCATAAGCAATTAGTAATACTGTTTTATTACTCCAAGATTCTGTTTGAGCCTGAAGTTAAACGCTGAATCTTGCTTTGTGTCTATCTGGAGGGTCTGCTGGAAGCCAAAAAGGCTGTGAGAGGATAAACTGGATGAAGTGAGGCTGTTTTTATTCAGACACTGAGAGAATATCACAAATGACTGACAGGAAGCCCACATTTTTGACCTCCCTCTAATGAACAAAAGCTGGGAAGGCTTTTTGGGAAAGCAGGGAAGGAATAGTACAGAAGGAAACAACAGAGCTTCTGAGAGCACATAAAAAGTTGATGCACACTTCTACAGGGGCCCCATTTTCCTGCTATTCTTTGCTGCGTTATGCCTCCATTAAATAAACCTGCTCAGGCTAGAACTAAGAAACTGGGTCCTCTCACTCTTTGAAAGTCAGAATCTCTTCTTGATCTTTGTGGAAAAGGGTGCATATTTGCAACACCAGTGATCAAGAGCATGTTTGCCACACACTCTCTGCTCTATGATAGACTGCCCGCCCAAACGCACACACACACCGACACACTTTATGCTATGCACAACTTACAAGGCGGATACGACATCATGTGAAACTGAGAAATGCAGTTGTACTAGGAAAGAATCTGAAAGTTCATTAGTCAGCGATGCATGGCTGAAGTATACGTGTATTCCCACCACCTTCCATCACCTTTTCATGTTGTTCCACATATTCTGCATCATGAATGTCAGCTTCATTTCTTTTTTCATGGATCAGCGGACGTCAGGATGTCCACTCTCCTTCATCATTCATTTGCCCATGAAATATTTGTGTTCCGCACTCATAACAAGCTGACAAAAGACGATGTTTGATAAAGACATCCCCTAAATGAATAATTCCAAGGGAACGAACGCAACAAAAAGCCGTTAATAAGTCATGCGTTTGAAGTCTTGCGGCACTCGCGGCGCTTAGATGAGCTAGCCGCCACTCTGCGCACATGTTGCCATGTGTGGAATATCTCAGCGTTGATGCGAAAGGTCAACAGCGAACAATGAACGCCGGGGTGAAATCAAATTACAATTTGAAGCATGATTAAACCGCAGTTTGACTTTGAGTGTGTATTTCTCCCAAGGCCTAGAAGCAGCCCCCCCACCATCCCCACCATCCCACCCCTCCCTCTTCAGACAGCAGAAGAAAAGACTGACAGAACAGGGACTTGGAGCCTTTCTTCTCTGTCATTTCTATTGAGCGGAGAGAGATTTTTTACCCTTTTGAAATTCACAAAATCTGTTACTGTGTGAATTATGCATGGCTTTTTCCCTTTCTTTTGTTTTTTTTTTTTCCCCTTCTATTTTTTATTTTTTTTTCATTTTAATTCACCGGGCTTTCGGAATCATCAAAACATAAAGGGAGAAGAGGTCACATGCCGTTGCGGGGAAAGTGAGACCACGTTACCCCAAGCTTTGGTTTAAAAACATGATTCTGGGATGAAACTGGAGACACAAGGACCAGAACAAACATACATCCCTTTCTTTTTCTCCCTCATCCTCATACTTCTTTTTTTTCCCTCTGCTGTTCATTCCCTCGGTCCCCCCTTCCACACACACATACACACACACACACACATATCTCCTCTGCCTGTGACTAAAGGCAGCCCACTCCTCTGCAGTGGCTGCCTGCCTCCCTGATTTGCTCGCTGCTCAGGGAGGATTTGCATAGACTGGCCCACTTGCCGCTTCTCCCCTCCCCTTCACCCCCCCCTCCCCTCCCTCCGTCCCATCATCTTCGCTTAGTTTCACCTGAGCCCGCTCCCATCCTCCTCTTTTTCTCTCGCTTTCCGCCGTTCTGGCGTCCTCCTGCCCTCCCCTCCACCTCATTCCACCACCACCACCCCCTCCTCCCAACAGTTCCTCATTTTCTCATCCTCTTCTTTTCTCCGTGCCTTTTCCTCTTTCTTTATCTGTCTGCCAAAATCTGTGTCTTTCTCTCGTGGAGTAAAACCAAGAGCTATCAGTCTTGGTCTTCCCGGGTTAACAAGCCAGCACCACTTCACTTCTCCACGTAAAGAGAAAGAAGCAAAAGCTGGAAAAAGAGAAAGAGAGGGGTGGGGTGGGGAGGAGGAGGAAAGAGTCAGAAAAATATTGGATCCAAACTCAAAGAAAGGGGAGAAAAAAAAGCTTACAGTGAGATTCTGTTGCACGACTGTGAGGATGTGGGGAGCGCGTTGACGCTGAGGCGATAGAGAGACAGAGAGCTGAGAGTTTGTCCGTGCCGGAGTGTGTGGAGCGCCACATCTTTCCGTCGTTCCCTCCCTCCATCTCTCCCTCCTCCCCGGTCTCATAGCTGAGGCTGTGTATTATCTGCGGCTTGACAGAGCGGAGCTGTGCAGAGCAGAGCGAAGCGGAGCAAGCGGGCAGAGGGCTGCAGCGCAGGCTCTCTCCGCTCCTGTCACTCAACTCTACACTCGCAGGTGAGGAAGAGCGCACAGGGACAATTTCCAGGTGTCGCCCACAGGAGGAAAAAAAACCCAAAAAAAACCAACAACCCGCCTGCACAATCTCACCGGCTGCTCGTAAACACCCACACACACACACACACAAAAACAGGTTGCGTTGTCATGAGAGGAGCAACCGAGGGGGTGATCCTGCTGCGAAAAGAAAGTAAAGACATATTGGATTCTGGCTCAAAGAGCCAGCAAGCAAACGAAGACCAGCGGGAGATCTGGAGCTTCCTAACGAGTGGAGTCCACGAGACAAGCCTGAGCTGCGTTTTACTTGGAGGGATCCTACATTAACGCGGAGCTTTTTCTCTTTTCTGTGGAGTTAGCGGCTATCCTGACTATTGGAAGGTCACTTTTTTTGAGATCCTTGTAAATCTGCTTTACTCTCTTCTAAATACCCAGTAAGGAGGAGGAGGGGGGGGGCTTTAGCCATGCTCCCCAAAGGAAAGCCCCAGGAGGGCCAGCTGTTCTGGATGTTGCTTCTTTGCGTGGGATGGATGGTGTCAGGTTCGGCTTGGGGCTCTTCGTCCTCGTCATCAGATCTTCACCTCCTGTCCCCTACCTCTGGTGCCCCCCTGCCCCCAGCCCTGCCCCGGCCTGATCACCCGCAGGGCCCTCATGGGCCCAAGCACCACCAGCCACCTGTGCCCATTTATCGCTCCCCGACCTCACTTCGAGCCGGCCATGGTGAGTCCTGTCACCACCTTTTGCATCTCACTTCGTTTCTCACCCTGTTGTCTGGCTCCCCCTCTGTCCATTTATCATCAGGACTGATCGAAGTGAAAAGGAGCCATCTGTAACCACCTCTCTGTCATTTTTTTTCTTTATAACTCACTAGCTCACTTCCTCCCTCCCGCTGTCCCTCTATCTTTGTCTATCTTCCTCTCTCTCCCCCTTCACAGCGCAGAGACCTAACGATACTTGACAGCAGCTCTGCATCACGGAGCTGTATATCGTCTATGAAATTATAGGTTTAATTGTCAGTGAAAGCCAGTGACAAGCAAGACACCCACAGCGACTCTATCAACTTAGGGGCGAACAGTGACTCTGAATCATCTGGGTCCTGCACAGATTGATGCACCTGTAATTGATGATTGATAGAGTCAAAAACTGGAAGACGGCTCTCCTCATCTTAGCGTGGCGCCGGCTCCCTCTTTCCCCACATCCACGTCAGGGTTCTGTTAGATAAGATGCACTACGGCATCTGGCTTTTTCAAGCAGACTTTAAATATAACAACCCCGTTTTAAAGGGTTCATGTTGGATTTCACGCATTATCTCTTCTGACAGCGGCGTGGGCGTCTCTTCTCTGCAATGTACACACCCAGGATGGCATATAGGCATAGGTGTTCTGAATCTTTTACAATAGTTGCTTATGCTTTATAGATTTAGCCCCTACTGTAATTAGGTGCAACAATTACATCACTCATATGCGGGTTTCACAATGTCCGTGTCGTCATTAAATATGTTTAGAGATTATACACCTCTTTGGATTAGTTTTGTTAATTAGTGAGAAGTTATCACCTATATCGTGTCTACATAGGAGTAAATGGCCTTTACAAAATGAGATTACATGGTCTGCAACACTCAAAAGTCTATATTTATTAGAACAGTGTTGATTTTTATGGTATTAACATGATACCAAACTGGTAAATTTTGGGCCGTTTTTTACAAGTTGTAGAATAAATTGGATCCAGGCCTGCGCTTGACTCCTTTTAGCACATCGAGGGCTCACTTTCAGCTCAGCAGAGATGGGATCTGCATTACTAATGTGGCATGTGCAAGCCATACAAAATCCAAGACAGGGCAGGGGGGGGGAAGGCTGCATGGCAGCCATTTAAAAACAAAAACTGTAAGCGAAGATGTTCTGGAAAACATCACATTGATCAGGTTTAAATCTCTTTATTTTGACCTAAATTGACAACTGAAGGTGTCATTTTCAAATCTGCCAGGTTCTTTCTCCTACTGTATTCATATGCTATAAGCACTTGAGGCTTAAAGTTTTAGGACTTGGTTGAGATTGGTTCTGGTTGATTTTTGTGCAAATTTGCATGCAGAATGTGGTGACTCAGTGGAGAGTGAGATAAGAGAGGAGATACAATCAAGAGATTAAGAGACTTCTGTGTGCACTTGTGTGTGTGTGTGCCGCCTGTTTACAATGCAGCAGTAACAGACTGACCCTGGATTTTTGGCGTGACTGTAATTGTAAAATTAGAGGAGACCTCAGGAGAAAACATGCAGAGATGACAGATATATATAGGCACTTACAACAAGCGCAGGGTGGGGATGTGTCATAAAGTGTATGTGCACACACTTTGCCTCTGTGCATCTCTGTGTATGTAAACTTTTAATGAGAGTCAGTAAGTAGAAGCGATGGTCTGTGTCAGAGCACAACAAAGGAGAGGCCTTCATAAATTAAGAAGTTTTCAGGCCATCATGGGTATGAATTTACAATAATGATTTATTTTTGCATTCATTTTAATATTTGTCCGCAGGGATTATTCCAGTTTCTGGTTTCAGGAAGGTGCAACAGAGAGATGGTCAGCAAAATCCTCCAACACATTTTTAGAATATCCTAGATGCTGAAAAATGTTTGAAGGTTCTTTTTTTCTTTTCTTTCTATGACAGAACACCAAAGACTGTAGTGATTTTACGTCATGTTGTGTCCTTATTGGTGCGTATGCTTGGGGTTATTTTTAGCTGTGTGTATACATATTAAACAGAGCTGACACAAACAATTTTAAGTGTATTTTAATGTTCACTAGAGCAGCTTGAAGTCAATGTTCTCATATATATATCTATCTAACCTACTGTGTGAATTATTCAGTGCTTCAGTCGGACAAAAATACGTTGTGTTGCTTTCACTATACGTAATCATTCAAGCTGAGTTCATTCCAAATGGATCTTATATACGTATGTGAGTATCCACATTGGTCGTGGGAACATAGAATGATAATAAAAACATGGCTGCTTCTCTGTAAATGAATCGAACATTGTTTAAAAGTGAATGAGTCAACCGAATAACAATTGTGAGAGTGGTTTGACCTGCTTTGAAGCTTTGCCCTTAGCACTTAGGAGGAATGAAAGGGAGACTGTGGGTGTGTGTGTGTGTGTGTTGTTTGCCTACGTGTGCATGCGTGGCGGCCGTTTGATGTGGGATCACCTTGAAGAGAGTGGCTTTGGCAGCACCATCTTCCTCCCAGAATGGACCTGTGCCGTACTGTAATTCCTGAGAAGGTTAAAATGGAGGGAGGAAGGGAGGCAGAGGTACAGTCACAAATATTTCTGAGGTCAGGCCCTGCTCTGTGATTCAGATGAAAGCTGCAGCAAATTCTCCCTTTTTGTTTTTACATAACTTATTAGGAGGGACATTTTGAGAGTTTCTTCCTCTTTTTTTTGGCCATTTTCTTTCATTGACACGGTGGAAATGACAAAGGCCCTGATTTACTAAGATCCCAAATAGTGAACATAAAATTGCGTGCGCCGCAAATAATTTGCGCCTGTTGCGTTTCCGTGATTTGCGGGTGATCGGCTAAGATTGTTTGCGCAATTGTAAACGGGCGCAAACAGCTTTATTTCAATGAGGATTTAGAGTGTGCAATTGATTCGCTGTGTAGAAGGAGAGCAAGACAGTAGCAAACAGAAAACAAATGGAGATCGAAATATTAGAAGAGGAGACAAATAGAAATATAGCAAAGACAATTTAATGTGACCAGAAGGACTGCAATGGGTATTTGCCAAACAGTAAAACCAGTCGGAAAAACGAGAATAACACCGAATGAGGTGGCAAGATATTAGATGAAGAACAACAACAAAAAAAAGCTCATCATAAAACCTCGGCAAATAAGACAGGTGGGGGGGCCGACTGAGCAGATTCCTCTGACCAATATTGAGCAACAGGTGCAGCACTTTCTGCGAGGAGCAGATAGCCTAACTGGAAACCCGGGGCATGACACGCTAGAGCTGGTTGTAGGTATGTGCACAAACTGAAACATGTTCTCTTAATTACATCATAGTTGTTATTGATGTAATAAATATAAACGTGCCTCCTTTTGACGTTTGTCTAAACAATAGTTGTGATTTTAACATTTACACAAACGATCTGTTTTTATGTAAAGATTATGTTCCAGAAGTTCAGTTATCACCTCCCACCGCTCATGAGAAAATATTATGAATCAGTCTGATGCTCGTCTGCAGCTTTAAGCTGTTGCCTATCTTCCAAACTGCAGCCGTTTGTGTGTATCTGAGCCAGTTTGCCTTTCAGAAGCGCTAAACATAGGCACAAAAACAGCCGGTGCAATCCGTTCCGTGTTTAATAAATCACATTGCGCGTGCAAAGCTGATTTGTTTGCATCTACTCCTCCCAGTATTTTGTGTGTTCTGTCAGAAACGCCCAGATTGCATATTCATTCAAGGCAAAAGTGCAGAATGCATTGCCGCGCTATTTTGGCGGTTTTATGGGCGTATTCCTCTTTGCGCCAGCTTAGTAAATCAGCTGCTGCATGTTTTTGCGCCCGTTATCAAGTTTGCACCTGTTTTAAAAGGCACAAACCTTTGATAAATCAGGGCCTAAGTACTAACAAATGTCCACACAGTCTCAGCTATACTTTGTATCCAATATGGTCACATGCATGTTTGAATGTCTTATGATGGCAACATATCCAAGGCTGCTGCTCTTCTCCAATGAGATCCAGATTTTTTTTTAAAGCATCATCTACAAAACGACTATAAATTTAAGTTAAAGACACAGTCTATTCTGTGATTTTGGCTGTATTCACATGTAAAGTGAGAAAGTTAGAATGTTGGATGTTCTTAAATGCTGGTTGTAAACCAGCATTTACAAATGTGTTTACCATGAACGTGTTCGGTGAAGAAAAAGAGTTGGACTCATTCTTGTCATGCTAGCAGGTGTTAGCAGGGTTTTTTGACCAGTGTAAAAAATGCTTACATAAGGGCTCATTCATGCTCAGTACTACAGAGCCCTCTCTGTCTGTCTGCATTCATTTTGTACATATTGCAGTATGTTTTCAGAGAGCTTGCAGATGCATAGTCAGCTAGAACAGTGGTTTTCAAACCTGGGGTCAGGACCCCGATGGGGATTGTGACATAATTTCAGGGGACTGCCAGATATTTGTAAAAAATATACATTTATCAACTGAATTTGGGATTTGTATCATGTCTGTCAAAATTAAACTATTAAATCGATGAAATTAGCAACTTAATTATTGAACATTGCAAAATCAACAAAGTTTATTACTCATGTCAAACTAAACATCTGAATATGTTATTATCTCAGTGAGAACAGCTGATTTTGAGCATGTAGGTGCCTTGTCTCAATAGTGAACCAAATCCACCAAACACTGCTTCATCCTCCGTATTTATGGAGATTCTGACTTTAACTTACATTTAGAGGATGCTGCAGGATGACCCATCTGATACTGTATATCACACAGTTGGGGTGGCACAAACACCAACATTCATTTCTGCATACAGCCAATCAGCCACAAGAGGCAACCTCTTTGGAGTTTGTCTCTTTTTAAAGACACTAACTGTGACTCTATCACCTCACAGCGATGTTAAGTTGTCTTTCTTCATGTAGCGACTTTTTTTTTTTTTTGGAAGATTTGAAGAACCATCTGAAAGTGTTGCATCACACTTGAAGCAATTTCATTTGTCATAGCTGAAGTTATGAAACCTGTATTAGACTGCTCAGTAAAATGTGTTGGTCCAGGTGTGGTGGCTATATAGTAACTTGCTCCACATGTAGCACATATAGGAATTATTCCAGGGAACCAGGAGCGCTGTTGGCTTTGTGTTTCTATCTTCCTCGAAAACGTGAATATATTGCAGCCATTATACAGCCCTCTTGGAAACTTAAATGATATTGCCCTCTGGCTATTCATGATGACTTTAGAGTAGAATTTAAATAAAGAGTTAGGAAAGAGGGAACAAGATGGTTGAAGGACAGAGAAGGGAAAAAAAATCCAGTTTTTCTTCATGCCTCAAAAGCTGGATTCTCATTTGAATCACTTCTCTCTCCTCATCCCACTCCTCCTCCCTCAATTTTTCCCCTCTTTCTACGTTTCTTGCTGTTCCATGTTTTTGCTCTGGACAGCAAATCAATGGGAAACGCTGGTTCGGAGGCTTAATTGTGCAGTTATTTGAGGTTTTTTGCCTTCTCTGCCACCTCTTTTTGCCCTCACAAGCTCAGGCATTTCATCTTGGAGCAGACAAGGACGTTTTTCATGCTGCCAGACTAGAGGAAAGAAAGAAAAGGAAGGGAAAGAGACAGAGATGTGGAAGGGAAGGCAAGCGATGAAACCTAACATGAAATTAGACAAAAGTGAGAAAACAAAGTTGAAAATGGGGTGACATTGACACAGAAGAGGCTGCTTTCCTGCATTTCCTATTTATTCTGACCTTTATCTCTCTTTTGTGCCTGCTCAGCTTACAGCCTCACTTTTTACCTCCCTCTTCTCTTCGCTCATATTTCTTTTCTTTCACAAACATAGACAAACATCTCTGTTTTCCCCTCCAGGGCTCTTTACTCCATTGTATTTCTTTTCTTTTTCTCTCTCTCTAAATCTGCTTGCTCTGCAAATGAACCGAAGAAGTCTGACCCCACAAATTTATCCTCCAAAAAACAGCCTTTTTCCTCCTTCTCTGTCATTCTTATTGTGGCTTATTGATTACATATATGCTCTCTAGCTCTTCTAATTTTAGCCGCGGCTCAAACAGGACAAAGCTGACCAAATCTCATAATTACTCCTCAAATAATTATTAATCCAAACCAACCCCTACTGATTATAGCTTCATCCTTGATGTGGCTGTATAATCCAATGAGAAGAAATTGGCTCAAGTCTGTAAAATTTAGTTAAAATCCCCTCTTGTGTTCCCTCTTCGCAAATGTGGTTGCAGACTAATCCTTATTTTACTTCTTCCTAATTTTGATTCCACGTACATTTACCTCGAAAAGGCTGTGTTCTTGTGTCCAGTCTGTCTCCATGGAGACGGTAACAGAGCCTCTAAGGATCAGACAAAGCAAAGATTTCCTTCTGGAGGTCATGAATCATGGTGAGGTTGACCTGCAGCGACATCGCGAGGTTAACTAACGGGCCATTCCCGCAGATTTCGCCACCTTTTATGCACTTCGCTCTGAACTCATTATGATCTCCAACACATTGGAGACAAAAAACGCTTTCAGAGGGCTCTGTTTTCTCTTTCACATGTGGCATGAGTGGACTCATTCATTCACCGCTAGTGGTTGTCTTCATTGAAACACAGGGAGATTTTTAGATGGATTTGCTCTGCAGACTGCGACCTTGAGGGAACCATAAGTGATTTACGTCCTGTATAAAAAAAGACCAACCTCCCTCCCTCACGATCGCACCTCTCTACAGGATGTCTGTTGGCAGTAATTAGCACAACGGTGATTGATTTTTGATTCTCTGAGAGGTTATTAGTACATTTTTAAACAGAAGCCAAACTGTCATGCCAAATATTTTTTTATATTAAACATAGTTTTGATGCAGGGACTATAAGTTAATAGCTTAATTATTAATTAGCTTGTTTTTGCTCAAACCGCTATTGTGTAGGGTTAGGGGTTGATAAATCAATAAACTGCTAAGCTAACAGACTTTATTTGAGTTTTTAAAAGGTATCATCTTGTCAGCATTTTAAAGTCAGGACTGAATGTCCAGGCAAACATGTGTCTTTGGAAACAACCAACAGATAATCCATCCCCTGATAAATATGTTTACAGCCAAGCAAGTATGATATTTGTAATCTTCTCCATCTCGCGCTGCAAGGGACTGGATAAATATCTCTGGCCCTGCCATGTTTCCACAGCAGTATTTCTCTTTCATTTTGGTTTATCGTAGCAGAAAGGAGACGGGAGGAAAAAAAGAAACCTGCAGAGGGAGAATGAAGCGCAGCGACGTAAACTGTGAATAAGTAAGAGAGATAGAGAACAATTTGGAATGAGGAGATAGCCGAGCGGCGGTTGGATAAAGAGAGAGAGAGAGTATACCTGAAAGATGGAGAAGTGCACCAGAGAGGCAGACAGAGAACAAGAGATTGGGATAGCCTCTCTAACCCACTTCAGTCCAAGCTAAAGTAGCTAATGGGCTTGCCCAGACGCACTGAGTGGATATTGCGTTGGGACTTCCTGCAGTCCCTGAGCAAACAGACAGCCAGGGTTGGCTGAGAGGCTCGCTGGCCGGCCGGGAACATGATATCATCTTGCTAGCACCGCTGATATGGACACAGCCAGCCAGAACGGGAGGGGAGGCAGGCAAAGCCGGCACAGGCCCAATTGTGACAGATTTGTATGAACGAACGTCTGTGGGGAGAATTGGTTGGGAGGACTGATGGGTCATTGAAAGTGTTCTAACATTCATGTTTTGTGTGCTGATGTGCATTGTAAGTTGCAGGAGGATTGGCAAAGCATCTGAAGTGTGACAAACTACCAGAGGAGAGCAGGCTTTTGTGCCCCCGCTTCCCACACTGACATACAAACTGTGGGATGTGCTGTTTCCCTTTCTGACTCTCTTTCCTTCCTATTTTAGAATAAGTGTCACACAGCTTGTTGTGCGGTGGAGGACAGTGTATTCATGGTCATGGACACAGCTTAGACACACTGGAAAACCTCAGCAGGCTGTCAAAACCTAAGGCTCTTGTTGCCTTGGCTTTAGTGAAAGAGTTGAAGACCTAAATTGTTCTGACTTTCGACAGTTTCTTGTGTGACTCGTTATCCAACTGTAGTCGGACAGTTGAGGAAATGTGAAAAGAAACCTTGACATAGAAATACACACTCATTTTATTGTGGACAGGGCACTATACTACTACCTGTAGCAGCAAGCCTCAGGTAGTACAGAATACAAGGTGTTTCTGAAAAAGCTTTTTTTTATTTAGAGTTCAGATGCCATTTACCTACTGGACCATGTCGCCCATCTGTAATCACAGAACCTGCTGATTAAAATGACCCATTTCTGATGCATCTCTCATGATATTATTGCAAATTTCCAACAGGAGAAACTGCACAAATCTGTCTAAGAGTTGCAATTTAGACAGTATCTGTAGTTTAATGAGAAAAAAAGGCAGTTCCAGATCATCGCTTAAAAAGGTTTCGATCGAGACCGTTCCTAAGACGTGACTTTATAGGTTCAATTCACAACAAGTCATCTAAGGGCACTTTAAAGAGAAGTAAACAAGCCAATTCCAATTAGACGTAGCCCAATTAAATCCGATTATAATCCAGTTCCAATTCATTGTGATTCAGTTAAAATCCAATTCACTCATTTATTGCCAATTCATCAAAAGTTGCCTTGCTAAGAAAAGCCACAGATTGCATTGAATCTTCCCTTCGATTAGGTTCCCTGTCCTGAGTATTGGGATGACGGCTGTCAATGGAGAGGAATGAGGAAAAGACCTCCAGCAGAACCAGATCAGCTTTGACCAGTTTTAGGGAAACAACATCTGGTAACAACCGAAGATCTGATGTTTTTTGGACACTCATTTAATGAAAGGCTGGTTTTGATCGAGGTTTTTTTTAAAGAAATTGAAGCAAAGGTGATCATATATGCTATTTTTATTGGAATTTTTATTCTTCTTGTCTTTTTTTTGGGGGGGGGGTAGCACTGGTTGTGCTAACGTTGTCATCTCTAAATTATTCTGCTTCCAAGCTTCCCTCTACACACCTCTCTATATTGCATCATCAACTATAGCACTCCCTCTGGAGTGGTTCACACTGTATGAGGGGAGTTATTATACCATCACAGGTCACAGGAGCAGGTCAGAGGGAGTTTGTGTCTTCCCACTCCTCAGCTTTTATTTATTGTACTGGGAACTGTCTCCTTAGAACAACGACTGGGCCTATCTCTAAATTCTAACTTAAAATCATAAGTCATGCTTTGTGCAGTCGGTGTAAGACACATTCTTCCTTACTTTGCAGCTATTTTGAGTGTAAAGTAAACAGGTGAGATTAACATAGCAGAGGCCGAAAAAAGAGGTAGCCCTCTTCCTCATTCAAGGCTTACATAACCAACTTTAAAGCACATCCCAACCTGTGATTCATCCTATTTTACAGGGCACTTAGTGGATATGGATAATTCATATGGATCCCAAAAGGCCCCCAGGGTACTAGAGATGTAAACAATGTATGTCCCATATTTGTCAAAATGAAGAGTCCAAGGAGCAATTCAGCCTCCCTAGCAGGATGAAACTGCAACCACCCCTCCCGAGTAAGATTGATTAGATGCTCATTACTCTGTGCATGCCTGTGCAAGTGTGTGTGCATGTGTGAGAGAGAATATCTGTGTGTGTTGTGGTAAGGAGAGGAGGGGCGGTGAAAATGGGTGTTTCCTTGATTTGATTTATCAAGTGTTTAAAAGCAGGCCAAAGGATTAATCACAGCAATGATACCATGCCAAGCTATTATCTACTGCTTTATTTGAAGATGCTGACTCTGACTTTGCGTGTGTGAGACTTCTCCATAACAAACATTTTGACCTGAAAGACAGACTATTGTGCCCATATATGTCGCTGTAATGTTTGGGTCTGCATGTCAGAGCCCTTTTGCAGCTACTACATTATATTATAAACACAGTGGAAGGGTTTTTCATATATACATATATCTACTGTATGTATGAGAGGTCTTTTATAAGGTACACACACACACTGCTGCTGGTGCTGATGAATCCCCCTCCACCTCCCTTTCCTGTTCTCTATCACTCACATTCAATTACTCAACTCTATATTCAGCGCTGTGAACTTGATGATACTATCGCACACAGACATGTATGCAAAACCTCCCTGCCCCCTCTCTTATTTCTCTATTTAATTGATTTTCCTCCTCTTTACGGCTGTCCTCTAGGTACCACATTTGATCCTTACTCCACTGTTACCTCTGCCTGCCCTTATCAGTGGAATGTAAACGAAGCAGACTTTGTTTTCCAACAAAAAGCCTTCCATTTAGCCATTTTTCCATCTCTCCAGCCGTCTATCCCGCTGCCTTACTTTTTATGATATAATCTTAAGTGCAAATAATAATTCTAAAATACTGACAGCAGCAGTGAGCTTATCAAGCTTAGAAAAATCCAGATTGAAAAAGAAAAAAGCAAAAGCTCACATGTTAAATTCATCATAAAGTGTTTCAGCTAATTGCATCAGTGTAAGAACAGTCATGCTGGCATAGCGCCTGAGAAATGTTTTTATTCACACTGTTCACAATTGTTTCTGCTTTGCTTGTTTTTGAACGCTGAGCTAATGTGTGTGAAGCGTTTTAAATCTCGGGCTACTTTAAACGTGAAACGTCTCTGTAGAATTTAATTATTTAATTACCAGCGTTCAAGCTAAAAACCTAAAAACAGAAGTGGCTGAAAATCAATAATGAATGAAAATATATCTGTACGAATAAGGTTGCTGAGATATACTTTGGGATTATTAGTGTTGGAGAAGCTATTTTAAAAGAAAAACCTCACCTGGTCTGACATTAAAACCTAGCAAAAAACTTTTATCTCCTGATTCTTGTTCACAGCCATATTTCTTACAGTTTGTCATGCTGCTTGACATGGAAATAACTCCACAGAGAATCACTGTCTCGCCAATGCCTGCATCACATTTAAAAGAATCCATTTGGAGGGGTTTGAGCTACACAACTGTCGAGCCAAACAACTGAGTTCAACTTCCATTATAACCACCGATTTTAAAAGGGTGTCATGTTTGAAAAGTTATTTCAGCATTTCATCACTGTTTCTCTGCTTTTGTCAGTCAATATTTTCATATTGCTATACATCTTACAAACTACTTGGTTACTGCCAGGCATTAAAAACTGCATGGTTATTAAGAAAACATCATGGCTTGCTATTATCTGGCACTGTAATAATGTGTCACATTAAAATGTTGTTTTTCTAGTTGCTGCCAGATGCCCACTCAGCTAAACACAAAAAAATGTGTTGGAACAACAAACCGCATATCATAAATGCATAACCTTGAAAGTCATGCCTGTGTTGGGGGAAAAAGAAATAGGCTACTGAAATTTTAGCTGAACTACAGCAAAACTACCCACAGGAGAATTTAGGTTTAGTTAGACCTACCTTGAGGTAGTAATCACTTTGATAGGACGTCATATGTGTAAAATATTGCACAAAAAAAACAGACATGCCAGCAAAAAAAGGCCCCAACAGATGGTCTAAGTGGAGGTATTGCAATAAGCACATTTACTCACTTTAAAAACAAGCAGCATTTTTAATAGTAGGTACTCATGACAAAGTGGCATGATCTAGATTAAAGTTTAGCCTCATATTCTATTTATTAATTTATATTGGAATACATACAGGAAACAGCATGAACAGCATATTAAAACAGGCTTAACAGAATACAGAAACATTTTTCTAATAATTTTACCCACTCAAACTAAGCCCTGATTCAGTTCGCTATGCTGTTTTGATATTTATGGTTTTATGGAATTAAAGCTTATCCATAAATAACATAATTTAGCAAGCAAGCTTTTTGGACACAGATTCAAATGAGTAAAATTGCTAGCTGTCAAAATATTAGCTGTACTGGTTAAAAAAAATACCCACTAGATTTCTTTCTAGCTAGCTAGCTAGCTTTTTATCCAATATTCTGCAACCTTGAAACCTAGCTCTGGATGCCTGCTACTAGCAAGTGATAGAGCCATATTGTGTATCCGTAACTCAAGGAGAAGACAGCGTTTGACATTCTTATGGTCTTAGAAGATGCAGTATACGGTTAAGATTACAATTCTTTGAATGCAGCTGAAAGAAACAGACTTACCCTTCTACAGTTTTACTCTCAGATCCATAAACACAAGCCACATGTGCTGAATTGAATTTAACACTGATGCCCACGCATGATTTGTCACCAGCTTTAATTCCACAAACCAACATCCAAAGCCACTCATTTTCATAAATAGCCCCTTGTTCAAGCATTTCTCTCTATCCCATGTCAATCCCTGTTTTTCTTCTTTATCTCTTGTCTAATTCTCTTGTTCTATCTCTGCTTTTTTGTTCTATCCATCCACTCCATCAATGCCCTCCCTACTTTTTCACCATCATGCCAAGTCGCAGGCTCAGGATACGTTGATCCGCATTTGTGACGGCGTCTGAGTGCATTAACGCAACGCTGCCACTGTTTCCAGACATCTAGGACATGCAGCAGAGAAGGAAAAAGAAGAAGAAATAAAACAATTCAGTCCCTGTTCTGTCTATCTGGCCAAGTTAGAGCAGAGCTTATCAGACTCTGCTAGAGGAGAGAGAAGAGAGGTGGAAATTCACCCCACTGCAATGCCACGGTATACATATCAGTACCAGTCAGGGCCACATGGTTGCAGTTTACAAATGTCAAATGCTTTTGTATGTGTGAGTTTAAAGCTCAAATAACTGACATATAGAAAGCTAAATATTATGTTCGGGAAAAGGCACAGGAACTGCTTCTCTTACAGAATACTCTCACCTTTATGACATCTGCACGTATCAATTTAGACAGAAAAATAAAGATGGTATTTGACTTATCATCTCTGCAGGATTCATTCAGTTACCATTACTGAGTGGAAAACTACATCTTATCTAACATTTACCTGTGGAACAGGCGGAATTGATGAGCAAACGGAGGTGATTATTGGAGTTGGCATTGACTACAGACTGCTGAATCAATGCTGAAGTGCTGTATTGATCCTCATGGTGGTTGTTGATGAAGTGAAGAGGCTCATTGTGCCAATTGGGAGATGAGTGCAGGACAACTATTTATTGAGCAGACTGGTTTTAGTGAGAGGTTAAAATTGTTGTCCAGTGAGCTTTGTTTCAGTTCAGAGATTTGGCATAAAGGCCAGATTTCCTGCTTGGCATTACAGTCTTACGGAATATCTTGTGAGCATATATAAAAAGAGATCATTCACAGTATTGATACCCATCTAGAATGGTTTCCTTCTTTAGCCTAAGCAGCTCTGACATGTCAGGGCATGGATATGGGACAGAGCTGTTTGGCACCGCAATCTCTTGGATGCTTGATCAGAGTGGGAGCAGGGTCTTTGTCTCTTCGTCTTCTGAGCAGTGTAGCAGTTTTATACTTCATGTTGCAAAGTCACAAATAGAAATGTTTGCATGAAGCCATGTCACTGGATTCTTCCAAATTGAAGAAACTAATTTCTCATGCATTTTTGCTACACAAGATTAAATAAGGCTGTAAAGTCAGGAGCAATGCATGCAATATTTCTGAAAGAACTAAAACAGCGCAAGGCGGTACAAACCTCTGGTGAGGTCTGGTTTCCAGCAGCCACCAGGCTAGATAGGAGCTGGCAGGTGTGGTGCTTGCAGCCCACTTCCCTGTCTTATGGAATGCTGTCACTCTCTTTTAGACTGCCTCCAACTCTGTGCGTCCATATATTTTCTGAAAATGTGTATGTTTTCACTCATCTGATTTCGCCAGGAGCATTTCTCCTTCTTGAATGCGCTCTAACATGGATACACTTCAGATTTCCACCTCATCCACAGGCAAACGTACTCAAAGCACAGTGGATGTGCTTAGTCAGGGGTCGGGGGGTGATGCTGATTTGGAGAATTGGTACAAACAAATCTTAAAGGTCTATTGATGAGTGAGTAAATGTATAAACACCTACACCCAGGGAAGGAACCTGATTATCCGACGGCTCTTCCCTGGACACGTCTCATTCTAATGAAGGCAAGCTTCAGCAATTAGTTATGAGCAGTGGGAACAGCCATGCCAAGCAAAGTGCGTGGGTGAATGATTTAATATGTTTATGTGTATGCATTTCTGTGGGGGGGGGGGGTTCTGTATATATCTGTGTTTTCACCTCAAACCAAAGGATACATCTAAGCCACATTCGGTTGTAAAGTCACGGCAGAAACAACCATTTAGAGGTGTGCAAATATGGGGCAATTATGGAGATTATACATGATTTCGGTACCTCCGCATCACGAGCGACCCAGATTCATGCCAAGCTCTTAATGAGAAGACACCAAGAAAGCCTCCGTCTGTTTGTTGCTTTAACACCTCCTATGCTTTTGATGATGGCACATAGCGAAGGAAGAAAGCGAAATATGAAGCAGCAAAACAAAAAAGCTAAACATTACTGGCACAGTTCAGAAACTGCAGCACTCTTTTGAACCACCAGGACATCTCATTTCCCTTGGTTTTTAGTTCTTCTGTTGGCAGCCTTGAATTCTAAATTGTTTGGATGAGACATGAGCGAATGAAAAGAGACAAACAAACTGGATAGAGGGTTTTTCATAAAAACCCACAAGCCTCTAATCTTAAAAGAGACAGTTTGCTTTGTGTGTACTAGTGGCCACACATAAAAGTGTACATGTAAAGCCACCCACCAGCAATCACCCATTTTATTGGCCCTCTCATTCTCTGGGTATTCATTTTGTCATGAATGTGATGCAGAGCAGTGGCCATTAAAGTGACTCCAGTTGTCTAGTTAGAGCTCTATGAACTTGAAGCAAAGAGCCTATCACTTTGCCCTTTTATCTACCTACAGCTCTCAAATGGAGTGGAGACATTCAATTTAAAGTCTAGGGTCTGGTAGAAGCCACTGACTTCCATTAACTCTATCCCTCTGAAGTAGTTGGTGAGGTACAGCATCAAAGAACTTTAATTATCCTGCCCTGCAATGACAGAGACAAAGTGATATGACTGAGGCAGGGAGGCAGAAAAAGAAGCGATACAGCAAGACAGACAGAGAAAGCATGACAGGCAAAGGGTGTAAAGAAGTTAGAAGAGTATGGATTATCTGCCATAATATTGGCTGATCTGCTTTATTCTCCCCATTTTTGCTGCTGAAGGACCGTCGAGATTTTAAATTGCTTCCCTGCTTTCATTATCTGCCATTTGATTGGACTGTGGAGCCCTGCTGAGGTATGCCATCCGGAAATAATGGGCTGATCTAGTTGGCATTATTATTTAATTTTGATTTGGTCTCAACCGTAGATGGGAATTCGCCAACAAAACCAGAGCACATTCACAGTCCTTAATACCTTTGATAACTGAGGCTGTGGTAAGTGTGTAGAGATGCAAACAAATAATTCTGCCCAGGAAAAGTGAGAAAAGGAAGATGTATCGCTTTCCATGGAGATGAAGACAAAAAGACAGTACATTATTCTTTCCTACTTTTTAGTGGGCCAACCTAGAGTGATAGTAGGACAGGCATTCAGACAAAGAGGTGGAGTGGAAGGTGGTCTGTTGGGAGTATGGCGGTAAAGGTCAGGGACAGGGAGATGGCTCTAGCTCAAGGATATAATTGGCAAAGCTGAGAGCCAGTTCGACACACATTCACACGAAAGCAAAAGAGAGTGGCCGGTTGGAGCTATAGGGGGAATTGGAGCCCACTGGGGTGATCAGAGACACCTGAAAGAAATCTGTAAAAGTCTTGACAGGGATTATTTGGTTGTTTATCTTTCAGCGTTGTCTTTTTTTTTACCTTCCCTGCAACTCCTGAAGATCTCTACTGCAAGCATTTTGATTTTGGTCTCTCTCTTTTTGTCTCTCTTAGTTTTCCTGACTGTGCTTCTCATTGTGTTTTGTATCCAAATCAGTTTTTAAGCTTCCTCTCAGCAACATTTCACTGTTGTCATCAAAACCTTAATGCACTTAACTCCTATCCTTCTTCCTCCCTCCCATTCTCCATCCTGAGGTGGCCACAGACATACAAAAACAATAGTTCCAACAGAATACCAATGCTTTCGAAGAGTTTACTACAACCAAGTTAAATCTTAATCTCCATTAAATACAATTCTAGGTGGCATTACATAGTACTTCAGAAAGGAAGGGGTTATTCATCAACTATGGACTTATTATAACACATAACAATGTTTTATCAAGGAATTTCAGCAATACATTGCTGTTGTTGCTTGGGTGTGCACTGCATCGACAATGAAAACCTAGATACTGAGTTTGTTATTTGTCATACTGAGTTTGGCGACCACCACCAATGCTTTCCTGACTCAGGGGTTTTGCCTCATGGCTTTAGCAGCTTTAAGGACATGCACATTTTACATCTCTGCCTGTACTTTACATATAAAAGAAAGACACTTCATCAGCCGCCCTCACACACCTAAATTCATGATCATGTCTTGCGTAATAAAGATCTCTCTCAATACCAATGCAAAGAAAAAAGGAGGCAGAAAGAGATTAGGGTAAAGGGCACAGTGTGAGATGCCTATCATCAAAGAGAATTAAAATCTTATAATAGAAGTAAAAAGCTCCCTTGGGTAGAAAAGAGTAGAAGTAGGAAAGTGGAAGGCAATGCAAAGGAAAGTCTGCTCGGGATATATGCTCGGAGACAGGCTTTGCTTTGAGGAGGTGGGAGCATTGCCCAATCAAACAATCCACTTCCATTGATTCAATGTGACTGCCGTAAGTGGTTGTAAGTGGGGAAATAGCCCAACTCTCATTGGTTAATGCTTACTTGCTTACTTAGGCTTGCACAAGTTTATACACTGTCAGCAGCAGGGCTCAGCTCAGGTTCATTTCTGCACCCAAGAGTGTATTAGCAGGTCCCTCCTGCTTTGCAGTGTGGCAGGGTCTATTTAATGGCAGCAGCATGGTGTGGTTGGTGTTTTCCTCTCTTTTCAGTCACCATTCAGTTAAAAACCGCTCAAATCTCCCATCATGGAGACTGAAACATCTCCTGTTTGTGTCTTCATACCATCACTATTGTCTTCAACTTGATTTGAACAGGACGGATGGAAAATATAAACGGGCAAGAGAACATGGCAATATTTCACTAAGCACCTCCTTGACTGTCACCTTTCCCGTGGGAACTCTTTTCCCATCAGCATAATGTTTTATTGATTTATTGGCAGCGTGAGAATGATCCATTTATCCCCCGTCTCACAGAGAAATATGATGTGTTCTGGCTGAATAATCCCGGTGTTAGTCGAAGCCAAGGAGTGTCAAGATGAGGTGATTGGGCTGTTTGAAGTGTGTCGTAGAAGTGGCATTCAAATGAGGGCAGCTTGGCATCAGGATGGCAACTCTGACTTAGCATTGTAGCAACATCCATTGTGTTTGACAGCGTGACATAAACACAACAGTAAATAGAAATGACCCGTTTATGCCATTTGTAAGCATTACACATAAAATAATGATTTACTTCTGATGGAGTCGATGCCACCTGACTGTGGCATTTAAAGGAGCCCTAAATGAAATTGTATATTGTGTCTGTTTAATTAAAACTCAGGCAGTGTTTTAGGGGCGGCAGATTAGTACTAAAAGATCCAATTAAAGTGTTTGGTGAAAGAAGAACTCCAGAGCCTTTTGGGTTTCCTCTTTGATAAGTGAAATACCTTGCAGCCCAAGCCTGATAGTGTTGATAGCAGATAATGAGAAAGGACCCTCAGCACTGCACAGGGCTACAGCCAGCCGTTAGCTATGGCACCTGCTGCTGATGCTCCACCAGCCTCCTTTTTATCCTCAAAAAACCAGCCCCACATTCTCATTGTGCTTCCTCGTATCACAACCAGCACGTCTGTGAGCGAAAAAGAGAAATATTTAGAAGCACTGTAGCAGCCGTCTTTTCCAGTGAAGCCTGATTAACATCACATTTTGCGGAAAGATGCAGAAAAAGAAACTGTGATATGGCAGAGAATAGTTTTTCTTTGGAGTTTGTTTGTTAGTCTAATCTCTCCCACTTGGTTTTCGCTAGCTCAGATAACTCTGATAAATCTTTCATTAGATTCTTAAAGGGCTAAAACATCCGCAGTCTTGATGGGATGAAATTGGGATATTTGGGATTTGACTCGTGCTTTTTGTGTGTGTGTCAGTAATTTAGGCGCAAATTACTCCCCATGAGTAATAGTTCTTTTTCACCCATTTTTACACTCGAACACAGCTGGCCAGAATGAGCAGGGTGGTTAGTCACGGGAGGCATGTGGAAAGGACGTTTTTATGAGTGAATATTGCAGTGGGTAATGGGTTGTGAGCCTTCATAGATTCCCATTACTATGATTTTTTTCCTCTCTATCAGACGAGGACATTCACAGTTTATTTCCCCAACACTAGCCCTCTCACTCTCGCCACCTTTAGTTACTACTCCAGGGCTGTGTGTCTCGCTTCACTGGCCCCCTCATCTCACCACAATGGAGCACTTTCAAACCAGCCATTAGTAAAGCAATCAGCATATTGTAATGTAAATATTTGCCTTGGGCTGTTGTATAAAGACCCACAGCCAACTGAAAACATATGAGGCTCCCTGGATGAAATTCATACTTGAAGCCTGCATATGCAAACACACACCTGTACACAGATGCACCTGAATCTCCAATGCACAGCTTATACGCATGCCTCTGAGTCCCTGACACTTGCATGCATGAGCTTTTTTCTATTCTCTATCTCGACTACAATTGACTTATTTGTTAGCGTGTGAATGCTTCTCTGCCTGGATAGAAATTCCATCAGTCTGAAGAACTTCTTGCTGGCGGGTTGCTTGTGGTGCACTTGATGGAACAAAACAAAAGTTTAAATTGATCAAGGTAATGTGAAATTTGACAGAGCAAAACGCTCTCACCGACACGTCTTTGATGTTTTCGCTTTGTTTCAATGTTTGATGTCAAGGTTGCTCGTTGACTACATGTATACATGCTCGGTTGTGGCAGAAGGATGCCTCCCAGTCCTGCCTTTCATCCCCCAGCTCGCTTCTTCGACATCTTTTTCATTAAGAATTCCAGCATTGTCACATCCTGGTTTTTCCAGCAGAATCCCTGTTTGAAATAACGAGCAGGATCTGAGTGTTTTGCAAAGGAATGACTCTACGGTAACGGATATCGCTTACTACTGTATGTTAGCCAAGTTGCAGTTCAAGAAGTTGCATTGCTAACCTTTCACTTTTCCCTCTTCTTCGTTGACACAAACTATTGACATTCTTGATCTACCTCTTATTTCTTTATGTTTTGCCACCAAAAAGCCAGACGTCCGTATGATCTTTCAAAATGGTGTTGAGCCATAGCTCTTCAGGCTTTTCGGAGAGGTTTTCAAGTTTCTCTTTTGACAAACCTTTGAGATTGGACACATATCCATGTATCATTCAAATATAAAACAATTACGGCACACTTGGGCCGAACCAGAAGCCTCGGAGACAACTTAGCAAAGAAACACCTTCTGCTGGCACGACATAAAAACGTGGATGGGGGTGGCTTGAGACTCAAGATGTGAATATCATAATCTGTCACTGCATGCTACTTCTCTATCATTCAGACTGTCATAACTTAAAATCAATGTCAGTCCTCTCACTGAAGATCTACAAGCTCTCTAGTGGAGCTTAACGACGAGAGTGGTGTTTTGCTTTAGGGTAACTAGATTGAGCACAAGCTAAGAACTGCTTTAATAAGCTGTGATTTTTTTTATACATGGAAAAGCACTGCTGAGAAGTGACATTTTTAAGAGCTGGGGATTTCTTTTTCATATCATACTTTGTTGGTTCAAGCTGCTCTGGGTTCCCTTGAGGACAAATGATGGACTTGAAAGAGCTGCAGTGGAGTTTTCTTATCCATTTTTTTTTTTTGTCAAGCAAATGATTAGGTTGCATATCACATACAGTGTATTATTATTCTACTCCTGCAGCGTGCAGCATTATCTCAAGGTGAACAGTCCTCCCACTGTATATAATACAAAACACATTTGTCCATAGCACCGCACTAGAGACACTTCATGTTAAATTAAACCGTGTGTTAAAAGGTCCAGCCAACCTACAAAGCAGTGGAAGCATGTGTTATGTGTACACAAGTGTGCACAAATGAGCATTAAAGGTTCAAATATTTTTTCTGCTCCTGTAGCATCGTCTGCACTGGTGTTAAGGCCTCCATTTGCCACAGTCAAACACCTCCCGATCAGTATTCATATCAAACACCACTGTAAGATGAACAGAGATCCTGATAGGCTCTGTGTGGCTGTAGCACCTGTAGCCCTACTGGCTCAGCCCACAGACTGATGCCTTTCCTTTGATGAAACTGGAGCTTATGTGCAGACTATACAATGGTCTCTGTAACCTTATCTTTTTACTGAAACGTATTAAAAGTGCGTAGGTCACTGAGCATCTGCCTATAGGTAAATCTCTGTGTAACAGGAGTAGGGATGTGTTTTAATGAGTTTGACTCCCCCCTTCCTCAGAACAGTGGAATAAATTCCTCAATTTGTCTTTGGATTGAGAGTAAAGCTACAAACCTCAGCTAATGTCCCAGGGCAAGGTGAAAAAAGAATATGCGTCAAAATACAGTTGGGTGCTGCATCTTTTTTGGGTTTCTGTGTAGTCAAAGTGAACTCAGGGGTCCCACATGCTGAGGTTTTGTCTTTGCTCTACAGCTGCCAGTTGTTATGATCCAAGATGAGCACGAGCGCGTTCAGAAGGTTTGAAGTTAGTTTTGTACAGAGGCTTCACCTTTAGTCCCAGTCCCCGTTATCGTGGTGCAGCAATTCCCCTCACAAAAAGGCAGATTTCCCGGGCCTTTCATGAGTTGTTCAAAGCCGCCATCGCTCACTTTAAATTTCTTGTCAGTTCAGCTAAGTACATCTTCAAAGACAGCAACCAGGAACAGCTGGCGTGGTTCGAAAAGAAGAAGAAAAGGGGAGAAGAAAGGAATTAAAGATGAGTTAAAAATGCAGTTTTGAATCCTAAATGGGTCATTTGTAGGAAAATTGAGAGAAAATATTGTGGTTTCTGCACTTATATTATATTATGTTATATTATATTATATTATATCATATTATATTATATTATATTATATTATATTATATTATATTATATTA
>JBBBVU010000024.1:5834738-5849336 GCA_037177055.1 Atherinosoma microstoma | reverse complement strand
ATGGATGAGTTTCTCCTGGTCTTTTTGGGAGACTAAACCTTTTATCCTACTGATGTTTCTGAGATGGTAAAAAGCTGGTAAAAAGCATCCCCCTCTTCTTTTAACAACTGTGTGTAAACATTTGGGAAGTAAGGAGACCAGTTTCTGGAGTTTTAGGAGAGAATGTTGTCCCATTCTGGTCTGATGCAGGATTCTAGCTGCTCCACAGTCCTGGACCTCCGTTGTTGGATTTTTGCTTTCATGATGCTCCAAATGTTTTCCGTTGTTGAAAGGTCTGGACTGCAGGCAGGCCAGTTCCGCACCCGGACTCTTCTCCTATGAAGCCATGCTGTTGTGATGAATACAGTATGTGATTTAGCATTGTCTTGATGAAATTTGGAAGACCTTCCCTGAAAGAGACGTCGTCTGGATCATCTGTTGCTCAGATAACTCTACGTAAGCTGTGCAAGCTGCCCAGATTCCTCCTGATTCTCTGAATCTTTTAATATTAGACACTGTCTTCACAATTGTTAAAGAAAATTATTCCACAAATCAGATTTAGGTTGACAGGCAACAGTTCAGCAACATGAGTCCGTATAAAAGGAGCATTTCAGAGAGGCAGAGTCTCTCAGATGTAAAGATCAGAGACAATCAGATTTGTGGAATTATTTGAGAAAAATGTTCTTAAAAAAATTGTAATGACATTGTTTGTAATCGGCAGTCTTTTATCGCCCCATTCCAACTTTATTTTTAGATGAGTTGTTGCCTTCAAATTCAAAATGAGCTCATATTTTCCATGAAATATAAAAAACATTAATATGTTGTTTGTTCTACTGCGAATAAAGTATGGGTATATGAGATTTGTAAAGCATTGCATTCTAATGATATTCCATAAAGGAAGTGGAAACAAACAAGCTTGAAATGTGCTCGATAGCAGCTACCAAATACAGACTAAAACAGGTGCTGGATGTTGTAAAAATCAACAGGACAAACATAATTCATTTGTTGGTGTGTTTTTTTGTTTGTTTTTAACCTCATATGAAAAATCCCATGATCCGCCTCACTCCAAAAGTCTGCTCTTTTTTTATTCTTACTCTTACCTTCTCACATGGTTCACAGAGATAAAGAGCTGAAGATGAGGGTTTTTATCCAGCATGACCAGCTAGATTATATTCACATGATTCCTAGAAGACAAACTTATTAAGCAGACCTACCTTCATTTCCATGATGTATAAGCAACTACAATTACAGTCAGGGTTCATATCCATATTTACTAGTTTGCAGTCTTGGCACAGTACCCAGGAAACACAGATGAGGACTGTTTGTTTGAGAAATAGTTCTCCAACGGTGGCAGGAATTTGCATTGCTATTTGTGTGAGCATGATACAAACAAAAAGGTTGCTGACAGTGTGAAATGTCTTTTTTTTTTTTATTAAATAACTATCAGATGCAACTTTCTGAGCTCATGGATCCAGTGTTGGATGGAAGTATTAATCCCACCTTCTCAGCCACAAGATGATCTAATCAGAGCCAGTGAAACATCTTCGCTACTAAAAGAAAGAAGTGTTTATGCTGCATGTTTTGTGCAGTGTCTCCTCTTTTGTTTCCTCTGTTGTGATCTTCTATTACGTAACAATTTTGTGCCTTTGCTGATTAATCATTTTTGATGACATCATGCGCTGCCCCGAGTCATTAACGCCATGTGCTGCAGAGGAAGATGCAGTAGCAATGCTCTACTTCAGTGTTTGTCTTTTCCGATTTTTCCCCCACTCCTTGAACCGAAAAAGCCAAGTTTATAAAAGTTGAGAATGAGCAAACGTGTCCAGCTGAGGTTTGACTCACAGAGGCCTAGGGATAAGATCATGGCTGAGGTTTCTGTGTTGTGTATGAAAGCTTTTCAGTTATTGCAGAAAGAAAAGGAGCGAGTGAGGAAGAGACTGGCTGGGGAGACAGTTGAGTTGTGAACTCTCCTCGAAGCCTTGGAAAAAGGCAGACGGGCTGCTCTATCCTCTGGGGAAGATTCAATTATAAATGATGCTTCCACCCGGAGCCATCTTGGAATCCCTTATTCTTTAGGAGATCTTCCTCACCTAATCCTCAGCAGGGTTTGGTGTGGCCCGCCTCTGAAGCGATATGCCTCACACGCACATTGTGTGTTATGCATTATGAATGATGGGAAGGAGACACTCATGTCCTAATTTCGCTGAGAGCAGGGTGAGCATCAACGCTGGAGCTGACAGAATGCTAATTTTCACCACAGAGAGGAGAGGATCGAGTCGGGCTTTACCGAGCTTTTAGTTTGTAAGTGTCCCAGCTATTTATTTGTAACCTTCGCGTCTGTTTTGGCCATCTCAAGCTGATTTCACTACCCATCCTTTGGCCCTCTTGCCTCCATATATTTTACCCAGCATCCCCATGCATCTCCTCTACCTCATACCGCCTTTCATCTCTCTGTAGCGCCTCTCTCCTCTCCTAAAAATTCTACTGGTGGCAGCGAGCAGCATTAAAGTCTGGAGACAGGTCTTCTTTGTAGCCTAGGGTGCTGTGTAGATCTCAGCTGCAGCCTCCCTCCCGCCCTCCTTCGCTACTTTCCTAGCCTCAGAAATCCTCTTCAGGCCCCCCTCCTGCTTCCTCTTCCTTTTCCAAGCGGAGAGAATAGGAGCTGACATCTCCAGAGAACCGAGAAAAAAATAATTTAAAGCCCTTCCTCTCTGTCCGCTCGCTGCTACAAGGGAGAAGAGTGTCAGTGATGCAGCAGGAGGGGAGGCTAGAGGTGGGAGAGATGGAGGGCGAGACTGGCTATCTGAGCTTCACAGTAATGAGAGGGGAGTTGTTATGGCTCACCTTCTGCTGCGCACATCCGTGTGTATGCGTGTGTGGCCATTTTCGCCTCCGCAGTGTAACATGACGCTGAAGTGAGGAAACATGACTGCTTCATTAATGGGCGTCTGTGAGTCGATGTTCCTGCTCGTCCGCGGTGGTCTGAGGATGATTTGCTGCGCCTGTGAGTAAAAGACCCGGTGATACAAAAGCCTCTTCCTGTTGCCCAAAGAAAACAAGGGGGGGGGGGCGTAAGATGACTGGAGAGATCCCACACATTCACATCAGCACCACTTCACTGTCACTTCAACAACACTTCACTGTTCTCCACAATTTTTTTTTTTTGTTTGTGTGTTTCTCCTCCTTCCTCCCCTTTCAGTTCCCCCACTCCTTCCTAGCAGAACGACACAGATGACAAATCAAGCCGTTCCTCATCAAAATACAACATGTCAAGGACTGCATGTTCCCTGTCAATGAGGGGCGATGTGAGAGAAACTTTCTGACTAAGCCCTCTCGCTGTGAGTTGTGTTCTTGGACGTACAGGATTGACAAACAGGATGCTTTTAGCTAAAGTGAGTTCATCAAGCCACAGGAGCCTAACCGAGTTTACCCATCTTTAGCCTAAATAGTCGAGGACATATATTGTTTCTAACACATTTGAAAATATTGTTATTACTATTTTTAATCATATGTTATAACAAGATTTAAAAATGAAGTGAAAGTCTATGAAAAATATTATTACGACATAAAACACCAGTTTCTGACTTTCAACAGGGTCTTTGTGTCATGCAGTTGTATAGATGATATTATACTAAGTGGCAGACAATGTTAACATGGTCTCATAACATAAAGTACAAAAAAATTTAGATTTCAATTATTAATGCAAAGAATCTGCCCAAACCTTTAATGGTTATATGAAATTATACCATCATAAGATTTACTTTTGAGTGATTTGTATTGGCTGGCTTGCTTTAAAAAGACATTTACGTCTTAAATAAATGTATATTCAATAACTATGATTGAATATATAACAGCATTTAGTATTTAGGTAGCTGTCAGGGCTGAATTTGTATATTTTTATTCAACTTGTGTTTTGTTTTTTTGGCACTTCCAGCTTTATTGCCCAGTTTATACATTTGTTAATGTAACAAATACAAATAACATATTTTTGTCTTGTCGACCGTGACAACAGAAACGAGGCAGGATTCAACCAGAAGGAATATTCAAATGTATGAACAGACTCAGGAAATGTTCAAGAAAATGCAAAAACACATGGAATATGTAAATCAGTGTCGTCAGTGTGTCGGCAGCTGGATGAGTGTCAAATGATGTCAGCAGGATGAAGGAAAGTGTGAAACTCAAACTGATGCGGCCCCGTGCCAACAATACAAAACATGATGCTGGTGGATAACAGACGACAGAGGAGAGTTTCACCTACAAAGCCCAAAAATTAGACTGCATTGGATGTAAGTGGATTGAATTGGACTGAACTGAATTAATCAAATCGCCTGAAATCGATAAAAAGGGGGGAAAAAAAACCTGAATTGAATAATACCTGATTAATTCCAGAAAGAAATTAGATATTGCTGAACAAAAAGTCCTGTGCACAGAAATATCTTCCTGTATTGCAGTGATATTGTGGACAAAGCAAATAGCAGCACATTCTCCAAAGTCACCTGAAAGTTAAATTAACACCTAATGGAGCCAAGTTTACGAAATAAATTGGCAACACAGTGTATTTTAGGTTTCGTTAGTCATTAATCAGTTGATAAAAGCAGTTCACAAGCAATGTAGTAATAAGTTTAAAAGTATATGTTTAGGCTGAAAATCTTGTCCCAGCTCCTTTTAACATGACTTTAACACCACTGTTCCTGCAGCTGGAAGACATCAGCTTTGGCTACGTGATTAAATAAAAACAGTAAAAACTGTTTCCCTGATCCCTGTTGTTGTAGGTTGTTTCACATCACTCACCTTCTCCCTTTGCGCCGGCAACAACGGCCAAACTCCAACAAAACTGTCACTACTAAACCCCCACAGCAGCATGGAGGCCTTAGCTAGCCCTGGCATTGCTGCATACTAGCATCTCAGAGTTTGACTGCTCAATCCCAGTGAATGGAGCTGCTGCCCAGTGGCTCAGACTTTCTCATCTCGGCTGCTGGCGATACTTTGCAGCTCAAGCAGCAGCAGCAGCAGAATCTGCCTGAGCCTCTTTGCTGCATTTGTAAGTGGGCTCCGGCTCATAAAGTTAGAATACGACGTCACAATGTAATACAATGGAAAGTAAGCCATGCAATCCTCTGTCCACAATGTGTAGACTGGGAAATTACCCTCTTAGGCCATTATGGCTGTTTCATTGTTTTTCTGCCACGTTTTAATATTAACTTACATGTACTGTAGGGTTTTTCCCCCACAAAATCTTAATGTGACGCAAGCTAATTACAATCTATACCCACAATAGAATTTAATTAGTCTGAAACAACAGTTTTTAATAGCAGTCTTGCTTTGGGCAAATGTTTGAGGAAACCAATAAGAAGTTTTTGTTGTAATCCCAATACTTGTACTTTACAGCGTTGCACATACATCATGATGTTGTTCCGGCTGCCTGAGAAAAAAAAACCCTCCACTTTCCTTTCGCTGTGCTCTGTCCATCCTGCCTCACTCTTCAGTTTTTTCTTCCACTTCCATTACCCCTGGTTTTTGGTGCGTAAATCCATATAGTGTGGTAATGCTCCAGCTTATTATAACGGGGAAACAGACAGTGTAAATCATCCGAGGCTGGCTGTTTTCTTTGCATAGCTATTTTTCATAACACACTGCCCTTCATCAATCATGTTCTGCGTTTTGTTCAGCGATGCCGACGAGAGGCGGGCCGGGCGGCCACCGTTCGCGGTGACGATGTCAGGCATTTTGTTTGGGTTTTTTGCATTAAGATCAGATTTAAAATGTGCCGTCACACATGCAGCACGCCGACATTAATGTGTAGCATTTTAGCCATTTACCACCAAACCTCAAACTGGCAGCTGATTGAAGATAGAGCCGAAGAGAATGAAAGAGCCGACATTCGATCATCAGTCCTTCTCTCTCTCTCTCGCTCGCTCTGTCTGTCTCTCTCTCTCTCTGTTTCAAAGGGGAAAAGGCAACAGTTGGAAATGTGAATTATGAAATGATAAAAGGTTGTAAAATGGAGATAAATCCCAGTGATTATGCAGCTCAGTATCTCACGATTTGATTCCACTGTCAATGGATCTTCATTGGAGCTGTGTGAAGGACAGCACAGCTAATAATTCCCCATGTATGGAGCACGGCAGGGGGACAGTGTTGTAATGACAGAGTTCTTTTTGAACATGATTGAATAGGCAATTACATTTTGCATCTCACTTTCAGAACTTTTTCTTTTTCCTTTTTCCGAGGCTCCTCTCTATCTTTATCTCTTTTTTATTTTCTTCTCTTTCTCCGACGGCAAAAAAATTCGACCACATCAAACCGTGTTTGTCTTCTTTCTGCATCCCCCGGGGTGCCAGCGCTGCAGAAAGCCCAAGAGATAACAAGAGGAAAGACATAAAAGCACATAAACAACACACACACAGCCGGCAAGGAGAAAGGAGAGGAAGTGTGTGTGCTCGCTAGAGTTCACGTTCATACGTGTCTATGTAGATGGCCTCAAGTATGTGTGTATGCATAGAAGCTGGGCTTCCGAGCATATACCTGCTGCAGTTTGGTGCCTCATGGGTAGCTGATGGTGTCTTTTTCTTTGAGGTTGTCCATAAACACATATATGTGCACATTTGCGCTTTCCTATAGATCTTCCATTATAACCCATTAGGAACTGATGCAACACAGTGGTGCATCAGGTTCCATGTAGAGAGGACGCCTCAGGTTTTAAGGGGTCAGCAGCTCCCTCTTTGCGGCCTTTGCAGTAGGACAGACAGACCAGGTCTTTTACTGTAAGTCTGCTATGACTAAACACAGGCTTTTATCACAGCATGGTATGAGGTCTGAATACAACCAATTACCCAGTTATAACAGATGCACACTGTGGCAGCTGCTCTGCTTTATTTATTTTTATTTTTTTCTCCCAGCTGTTTTTATAGCTAGCATTGTTGCCTGGTAAAAGTTTCAATGTATAGAGCAAAGAGAGTCTGGACATATTCTACTAAACAATAAATGTGAAATATTTGTATTTTTTCATGCGTGTGTGCCTTGATGTGCACACACTTTATCCCGCTTTTTAAAAAGTTGTTTTATTTTTTCCTGCTGGTTAAGTGCATTGAAATCAGCGACCTGTGATTTCTGCCTTTGCATGAATTTCTTTTCTATTTTGTTTTTAGTTTTTTCAGGCTGGTTGGGTAATGTCAATTCATGGCCTGAAGGACATATCTGTCCTGCAGACAGGTGTCCTGACCTTCTGTCTGCACTGCCACGCCTCAGGGGACCTCTGTGAAATAGAGGCTATGGCTTTGACCTACTCTCTCGTGTACTGTTTGTGTCTAAACAGAGTCACGCTGCACATTCAGTGAATCACTACATAGTAGAGGGAGGCCTTAGAGCATTGCTTTTTCATCAGCTTTTAAGGGATATTTAGCAAAATTCTTTTGCAAACCATCAAAGGATAATGAAAGAAAATTAGCCCTGGTCATAATTTTTATTCCCATCTTGCATCATTTTCTCCCAAATGAACGGAGGGCCCTTGTGCTACAATAAGATTTCGTATCGCCCCCCTCCAGTACCCACTGGCCATAGTGTGATTTCATTATTCGAAGATGTAGATGAAAGTCTCCTCTGATCCCCCAAAATAACATCCTTTGCAGTAATCTGTTTAGATAGTAGATTTAATTCCTTTGATGATTATTTTCCCTGCAGTTGGCTTGTCACCAGGTTCTATGGTGGTGAACTGGATCCATCATTTCTAATGTCTAATGCTGAAGAATTTCTCAGTCCTGTCAGTAACCTAGCTACCATGGTCCTAGGTTATCATTGCCAATCTCTGAAAGTACCATGATAGTTGAGAGAGGCTACCTTCACATTACCAGAGGGAATGACTCAAATCCCGTTTGTTTGTTTTTTTTGTTTTGTTTTTGTTCCCATTGGCACAGATACCTGATCGACAGTTCCAATTTTATAATCTGATTTGTGTTGCTTTCATTTTCTGATCCAATACGCAGCTGTGACATGAGTCAAGATATTTATTTAGCCTGCTTTGTCTTCATACAGCTACAGTACCGCTAAGGCCGAACTTAGTCTTGCTTTTAATTTAATTATCACGGCTGCTTCGTGTATTTTGAGTTTATTTGAAGTGTCATTTGTGCATATCTTCAGGAATTAGTGCCACATGCTTGCAAGCTTCACTATGTGAGGAACCGTTAGGGGCAGTGTTGGGAACAATATGACCGTATGTAAGTACAGAGAATTGGCGGGGATGAAAAGTTTTATGTAGAGACAACGTGCTTGTTTTAGGGCTCTTTTATACCATCTACAATATTACTGTTGTTTTTTTTTCCGCATGATCAAAGAATTAATCAAGTACGTTTGCTGTCGCCATGCTTATCATCTTGTTTACACCCTACAAATTTGGCACCTCCACACAACCAAGTGTTCTCTAAAGCGCCCCCTAGTGGAATCCTAACAACAAGCGTAGTACACAAGCAAGCATGTGAACAATAAAGTCTATAATAAGGTTAAAAAGTAACAATATCTTCTGCCTGAAGCGCTGCGAATAAAAGTGTTGAAATAGCAAAAAATGATCTGTTCAGCTTTTCTTGACCGTCTCAGTCTTTTCCCATACGGCTGTGCAGCCATTTTCCTTCCCCTCAAGCTAAATGTAGTCCAAAAAATTTGCTGCGTTAGTTTGTATTTCAGCTTTGTTTATGTGTCCCAATCTTTTTTTTTCCCAAATGGTCTCACAAACAGGACGATTCCCTGTTGTTGATACAAATGCAGCACATAAAAAGTTGTGTAATCCACGTCCATGCTGTTTTTTATTCACTGGAATTTTAGACTTTAGACCCTTGTAGATGTGATTGTAAACAGTGAAATCTGCCCTGTCCTCAACTGAAATTGCATCCGAATGAGCAAAATGATGCTTTGTAGCCTATGGAAGTCGTACCGCTCATAAAGTTTGTATTGTTTACAAACCAGTGCAACAGATTTGCTTTGATTTATTTTTATACTGCACACCTGCACTTTCAAACAGAAGCACATTTTCAAACACCATTGTTTATTAAGTGTCAGGGGCCCAGGTTAATAACTGAGGAGAAGTTAGCCGAGGTAATTGAGGGAGTTCATGCTAAAATATGCTAGAAATCTTAAAATATGCCATTACTTCCCCTCATACTTTAATTAGACTCCTTGCGTAATCGGTAGAAAGTAATTACACTGGTGCTCCGAGTAGAAAAGCCTTCTTGTTGTAGTGAGGTTACTAAAGTGGAACTTGTGACCTTGCTATTTTAGTGAGACTGCAACACTGACAGCAATCCGTTTTAATTCTTTATCCTTTTTTAAATCTTTATACGAGGGCTCGAGAAGATGCCTTATTCAATACTTCTGCATGCAGCGACAGCATGAATTGATATGCAGTGGACTTCCTCCCTGTGCAGCAACACAGCCGGAGCAGTCTGGGCCCAGCAGGTTGTTCGGGGAAACGTGCTACATAATCGAGAATCGAGGGTTCTCCGTCTTCTCTGTACTTGTGCACATAATCACCCACTTGTGTGAATCCTTATGTGAGAAGGCATCGTGGCTTTGCACACACGTTTGCATGCTTTTTTTTTTTTTGCTTTTTTTTTTTGAGCGTCACGACGGGCATTATTGCAGAATTGTGAGTACACGCGTCAGACAGCGAGCGCGGCTGCCTGTGCAAGTTTCATCCCGAACATTGTCTTCTTGAAACACTAAGCAAATCTCCTCAATGTGATAATTGGCTCCCTGGGGTGTTTGTATCTTTGCTGCTCATCATCGTCATCCCCTCAAGAAAAAGAGAGAGAAAAAAAAAGTGTGTGTGTTAGATTAGATAGGCAAAGTTTGCTCGTTTGTCAGGGAAACTGATCCCAAGTCTGCCTCAACTCTTTTTGTGAGGAGAAACTTGGAGACGACAGGACCAGATCCTGTCTAAAGACTGCAGTCTGTCGCCATAGTTGCATTAGGCATTTCTGATGCAATGTCACTGACAAGGAGGCACTCATTGGCTTCATTTGTTGCAGTGTAACGACCAACTTCATTGTTTCTGTTCAGAAAGAAAAATGACTCCAATCTGAAAAGAATCCATCAATTTCTGATTACCAACAGGAGGGCAAACAGTTGTTCGGGGCCTAAAATGCGTCACCTGTTCAGATATTTTTCATGTCAGAGACACAACACGAGTCGGGGGTGTGCACGCCGACACCTGAGCTGGGTGAAAACGAGACTCGTTTTTTGGTGCCTGAAGGCAAAATAGAGATGCTCATCTGGCCATTACTGTCTCTCCTTCTCCCATAGTCCCTCTCATCCATATGTTCTCGCAGTCTCCAGGGTATTATGGACCACAGAGCAGATTGTCGGCCGCTTCGTAGGGGAAACAGTGAGACAGCTGGGCACCCATCACATAGCTAAACAGATGTTCAGGTGACTTAGAGAGGAAGTGAATGGAAATGGCGGGGCTCTGGGAGGTGAGGAGGAAGATGGAGAATGGTGATGGAGGCAAAAAAGGGAAAAAAAGAGAATATTTTGATGCAAGAAGTATGAGATTTCATTAGCAATCCCCGGACGAATGGGATATGGCGAAAGCTTTCCACTCTCTCCAGGGTACAGGAGTTGGTTTTGCCTCCCGTACTGATTCATCCACTTGTGTATCTGCTGTAGGTCTAATGCCTTTGATCTCTCGATTATCTTTGCCTAAACGTGAACGAGATGGCTAAGCGGCTCAAGGATTCAGTGACTTAATTCTGACTCACCTTAGGGAACATTCAGAAATAGAAATTAAATCCAACCCTGTGACAAAATAATGAAACTTTGATTTATTTTCCAAAAATAGAAATCAAACAGTTTTCTGAGATTCTGTGGCTCAGGGCAAAGCTTGATCCAATCAGAGGTTCTAATCTGACGCAGATCTGCATAAAGGTTGATGTAATAGCAAAATGATCTGCCATCCTTCTCTTCCACTACTCTTACTGAGGTCTTTTTTCTACACTGTATTTGTCAGATTAAACCCAGAGAAAGTTCTTCGATCACTGCCCTCAGCTCTCTCCACCGCTCTTCTCTCCTTTCTTGTGCCAACCTTTGTTCTTTGGTTGCAGGTCTCATATATAATACATGAGGATCGGGAGACTTATCCCATCCTGGCCATACTGGCTCTTATTCCCTGGAAAGGGGCTATATTTAAGATCTGGATAGGCCAGGGATGAAATCAGGGTAGCTGCTGGCTTCAATCCAAAAGGTCGTTGTGGCTGAATATCGTTAAAATCCTAAAATAGAACTTGGCACAGTTACATTGTAGAAGCCAGAAGGTGTATGTGAAGGGGTTTCACTTGCTTTATGGAGGAGTTTTAAGTCTGGTTTTGTCTACGGGTATCACAACAATGATATCATCATGAAATCAATAGAAAGCACTCAGACTAATAAATCTTTTTTCTTTTTTTGATAATTGAGTAACTGAGTTGTTGGTAAGAAACAATTTGGGAAAACTCCAACATCCAGTTGTCACCAATAGTTTTGTTAGAAATATGGTCAGATCCCATTCATAGGTGTCACATATAAACCATGCTGTTTTCTTATATCCCTTTGTTTACCACAGCTGGCACCACCTACATCTTCGGCAAAGGCGGAGGTCTGATCATGTACACGTGGCCCAACAACGAGAGGCCGAGCACACGGACGGACCGGCTGGCCGTGGGCTTCAGCACCACCATCAAAGACGGCATCCTCGTCCGCATCGACAGCGCCCCACGTCTGGGGGATTACATCATGCTCCACATTGTACGTATTATCTTTTTTAACTGTCTGGAAGCAGTCATATGCTTCAAACTCGAAATCTCTTGTTTTCTCCGGGCAAGCCTCGGGCTGAATCCAGTCCAGGATGTTCAAACTAATCTAAACAAAAGATGCAATTTGAAAAAGGAAATCAAACACATAACTCACTCCTGTCCACCTAAATTTCCCCCACAACCCACTTCAAGTTAACCTCTCCTATTACTAACACTCAGGATGAATAATGAATGGACGTCTCGATACATAGAGTGTTTTCCCTCTCATGTAGGAGAAACATGATAGACGAAAGGCCAGCGTGAGTTGGGGTTTCTGGCCAGTGGATCGTGCACCCATGCAGCATCTTAATAATCTCACACTGCGACCTTTGTATTTGACTCGTTCACACATGCATTAGATATAAACATAATCATCAAGTGCGGCCGGATAAATGCAGGGCGTCAAATCACTGCAGCGAGGGTATGACTAGATGGGGATTGGAAGAGTTGCTGCTGACACCATGAAAAAAAAAGAAAGATGTGATGATGATGATGAGGAGGGGCTGCAGTTGCTGAAGCAGATTGAAAGTCTTTTTCTTCTTAAAGAGCTCCCCTCGTCTCCTGAGTGCCGGCCATGTGGTGCAGAAAAGCAGCCATCTGCTCTGCAAAGCCGAGCGCCAACAACAAGCAGTTTTTACAGTATAAAAAGGAACACAAGTGTGTGTTTGCATGCGTGTTTAGGTGAGAGAGGAAGTTGAATGGCATGAATAGAGGGGGAAATGATAAAGATGTACAGTAAAGTGTGTGGGTGATGTGGGAAAAACGCCACCCCCCTGGCATGTTCCTAACTGAATTTGTAATTGCAAAAGCCTCTGAAGGAAGGAAAAGGAATGCATTTTTAATTCTGCATTTTAGATATCACGGCACAGCTAGCTAAGCAAGATATTTCATATGAGTTGGCTGCAAGTTGTGGAGCGGTGAATGTCTTCATTCCTCCACTCTCATGCGCTGATGAATTTATTAATAGGAAAAAGCATCTGGAGATTTCACCAGTTCATTCATTCAACCGGCATGTTGTGAAGTTGGTGTAGTTGCTTTAATCTGCATGAGGAACGCAACGCCGCTAATATTTCAAAAAGATTTTTTGGACAACCAAGGCTGTACAAAGAAAACAAAATAAAGGGTTTACATTTAATATTTATAGTGATTGTAGCCTTAGACTTTGAAATAAGTGGCAAAAATCCAAGGAACTCCTTTCTTCTGCAATTATGCTTGAACAGAAATCCAATGATGAAAGCTGGATTGTAGGTAAACAGTAAAGAATTCATTAGACCTTGATTGAATATTTAGTTGTGCAAAGATTAGCTCTAATATTTGTTATTATTTGGTGGAATCATTATCATTTGCCCCTGCGTTAATTTGTGAAGCTCTGTAGTTGAGGGAGTATAAAAGGGAAGGTTAGTGCCACAGGGGTGTAGTCTAATTTGCAGCTAAAACAACTCTGCTGTCTGTGGAAGATCTATGTTTGGAGATGCTTTGAAATGAGCAGAGATTCCTGACTTCACTGAAATGCCATGAAATAATAATTCCTAATGACAGGCATCAGGTCTTCGCTGTCAGCAGTTTGCGTTCAGTAATGAATCTGGAGGAAAAGGTTAAAGGCATTACGCCTGTCAATTCTGGATATATGTCTCACCAAAGGTCTTCCCGGCCCCAGGGCTATCACCTGAGCCTAATGATTCAGTCACCGCTTGAGCATCGACACGCCACAGCTGTGATGGTCACATTTAAAGATCTTTAATAGATGAACAGATGACACATTAGAGTCAACAAAAAGGAAAATAACGAGCAGTTTTATGCTTACGGTAGATCTTAATGGCTTAACTCTCGGTAAAAACTTCACAGAGAATATTAGCAGATCTTTTACCCACCTTGATGTGGACTTAAGTAACCCTGGATTGCAGTTTACAAAAAAAAAAATCACTGCTGTTTTTTCATGTGGAGCCCAAAGCGCAGAGAAAAACCCACATTCCTGGCAAGAGCTAATCACAGTCTCTCTTCCTATTCTTGTTCTCATCTTTGCTTTCCTCATTATCTCTCCTGCGTGATTAGCTTACGGCTTGTTTGGTAATCATGAATTAAAATGCTGATTGCAGTGTTTACATTTTAGCTGCTAAGAACAACTGCACGCTTGGCTTGGAATCGTAGGGGGCAATTTGGGGCAATTTGCAGAGGTGAGCAGGACATTTCGCTGTTGCAGGTATCTCATTTACACTTTCACTGGATCTGAATGCAGAGACTACTGTAGGCTACAACACAGTCCAAGCTGTACAAACTTAATACAAATTTAAAAATCTGAAGCAGCTGCATTAAGCTTTTTTATATCACAGCTGACCTTTTAGTGTAAGATGATTTGAAATGAGGGTTTGTGGTAACGGTGATTAGCAGGGAGGTTAATATTATGGATTAAAGCTTATTCGCACATAGGCTACTGCGTGTGTTGGATGTGAGTCACACGGTCTCTCACCAGGGTGTGCATAACTGGAGGTGAAGATCACTCAGGATGTATCACACACAGACTAACACACTCAACTGAGTCTTCAGGGTCTTAGTTGTTGCCATAAACGGACGAGACAGGGTAATTAATTAAATTCATACGTTGGTGAAAGCTTCTAACGGGTTCATCTGCAGGTGGTTGTGGGTTGCAGTCTCTAAACGTTGTCTGGATATTGAAGAAAGAGTAATAACGTACTTTCTTGGATACAGAGCCGTCGCATGGACTGTGCGAACTGTTCAACCGCACAGGGCCTCGCGCCTGAAATCCGACGGAATTTTTGGGGGGTTTGTTTTATTCTTATTTTTTTAA
>JBBBVU010000024.1:5744907-5811541 GCA_037177055.1 Atherinosoma microstoma | reverse complement strand
CATGTACAAAACAATTCAAGGTGCTTTACATAAAACATTAGAAGCATTACAGCGGGGTGCAGAAGAAGCATTAAAAAGTACATAAAAACAGAAATAAACTTTTGAAAAAAGCAAGAGAAAAGCAGAAAGAAAGGACAGCAGATTAAAAACATAATCAAATTTGAAAATACAAGAAAGGACACAGTACAGATTTGGACTATTAAATAGAAACTATGTAAATACAGCTGAGAACAGGTGGGTCTTCAACCTGGATTTAAATAAATAAATCTTTCAGCTGATCTGAGGATTTCTGGGAGTTCATGAAAAAGATAGAAATTAACAAGGAAAAGAGAAAGACGGATGTCAGGTGATGGAAAATCTGGGAAATCAACAAAGCTTTTACAAAAATAAATGACATGGATCACAGCAACAGTTTATTTTCCAGCATTCATACAATATATTCAGATACAAAATTGTATTTGTATTATTCAATTAATTCATCATAATCTAGTTGTAGATATTAGAGATCTGACATCCATAGTGAAAATACATTCGACATAATTCTGAGTACCCCAAAAGGCATTAGCAACATTTGCACTACGACTATTAGAAAGTAGTTTCAGTAATCTACAGTTTAAGTTTAAACAAATTAGCTGCATAGCAAGCAGCAGTTTCCTTCTAGTTGCATTCCCCATGTTCAAAAAAAATAAGACGATTGTGTTTTCTTGAAATGACGTCTTAGGAGAAATGAAAAGATGCATTCATCCTTTCATTACAAACACTAGGTTATCAGGGGTTTGCTACTTGGGCACCGAGATGATAAAGCTGCTGCAAACGTGATCTGTTTGGCGTGCACTGGCTACACAGGTATCACACAAACGTTTCTACTAATTTACCTCCGTTATATCAGAGTTAGCAACTAGAGATACTTTTTTTTTATCATCATAGTAAATCATAATCCCTCCAAGTTGAAGCAATTACGCTGCAAATGGTGTGAATTCAAACTGCAGCGGTGTGTGTCTGCGGTGCTTAGCGGAGGAGAGCAACCCACGGGTTGATATTATCTCAGAGAATCTTGGAGGATTTGAAACTAAATGAATCTCAAATCAAAATAAAATGAATCTCTTCAGTAGACAATCAGAGAAAGAGAGAAAAAGAAAGCAGAAGAAATGAGTGTGTCGTGCTACGGCGCAGAAGGACTTTTTTTCCATCTCACCTCGCATCTTTTCCCTTCTTTTGTATGTTGTTTTTTTTTCATATCATCCTATCCATGCTGGGTGTCTTTTCTCCTTCTGCCCCTGACACCTCAGCAGGGAAGGTTGAAGGTAGAGTTACCCGTAGCAACAGACCACCCACCCCTCTGTAGTCAGAATGTTCGGGGCAATCCAACTGGCTTCGGTGCCGAGGCTTGCAATTGCAACCCCTGCCGTCTGACCCCAATGATGAGAACACAGGCGGTCTTTTTTTCTTTTTCTTTTTTTTTTCCTGACCCACCATCCCCTGTGATCAGGGAACAAGCACCCCCGCCTCTGTTTTCTTTTCACGTCACCCTCCACAGACAGCCGGTGTGAGAGATCAGAGCACTCTCTTGCTGTGGACGGCAGCCATTAGCATTAGCATCCTAACACCTGTGCATGCACACGTTGATGCGAGCACCTTTAATCTTAATGCTGCACACGTGACAACGTTGGATGGACAAACAGGGGGTTAGGTTAAATAAAAAACAACAAAAAACAAAGAATCATTTGTGTTTGTGTGTGATCGTATGCTCATTTGTGTGTTTACATTCATCAGTCTGTTGTGCCTGGAAGTGCGTGCCCAGAATAGCGTGCTTATATAAACAGATGGATGGAAATGAAAAGCTGTGTCTCAGCCTTTTTTATTTCCCCCCACAGTCACTGAACTGCAGCCCAAGCGTTGCTCAACATTCATATATCCGTTTAAGGCGACAACATAAACAAGAAATTGATACATCCCTCCTTTTTTATTAGAAAGAGTTTCTGTAGTGAGGCTTTGATTAATTACCACCCATTTTCTTAATTAGGATGATGTGAAGCTAATTGAAATAGCTTGATCTTGTTTTTTATTTTATTTTTATTTTTTTCCAGCGTGGTTTTATTTTGCATAAACCCAGAAACATGGTAGAGAGAGCGTGCAAAAAAAACCAGAGCTGCTCTTCAAACAAGCTGAACTCTTTTGTGTCTATTCAAATCATTTCACCCTGTGACTCTTTACCAAGCAGCTGCAGCCATGCATGTGATTTTGACTCAAGGTATTTTTTCGATGGAAGAAAAGAAAAAAAAAGGGGGAAAAAAACAGCACGCACATCTTTCTTTTTCTTTTTTATAGTTTGGCATGTCTTTATTTAATTCCATTTTTTTTCCACTTGAACTGTGTTTTCATTCAGTAAAATGCAGCAGGAAGGCACTTTACACGGGAAAGTTGATCATTTTTAGGAAAAAAAATGCGAGGACTGAAGACGGGATGAATTTTGTGACTGCTTGATTTATTGTGCTCCGCTCTCACTGTGCGGCCACCAAATAGAAAGTGCTCAAATTCTGCAGCACATTAAATTAAATATCTGCCGAACAGATTCTAATTTGATCACCAAGCTGTTTCAATTTCATTAGCCTGGTCCCTAATGGACTTTCACAGCATATTATTCCATCTTGCACAAATCCTATTCATTCACTCCTTTTTTTCCCTTTTTTTTATCCTTAATGAGCCCCCTGGTGCGTGAGAACCATGTGGTCCAACACAGCACAGTGTGAGGTCACACTGAGCTTTTTTCCTCTTAAATGGACGCTGAGTCAGAATCCGTCAAATTAGAGTCCACTTTAAGTAAATGTAATCAACCTCAAGATTTATGACAAGCAACTTCTTAACAGCTGCTGAAAAACATCAGTCCAAGCAGAGTATTAATAGATGGCGGCAGTGTAGATGCTGAGTATGTACGTGACTTTGTACGCCGCCTGGTTACCTGTTGTTGGTTCCACTGCATCGTAATGGTGTTAATGAAGTAGTGTAGCAGCAGGTCAGGCTGATGAAAATTCATAGCTGAAGTTTTAACACGCCTCTGTGGTTTGGCAGGCTTGTCATTATGCAGTATGCATTATAATTACCTGAAGTGTGTCGTATTCTCACCATAAACAGAGATGGAATGACACTCGCGACCCTTTGAGTGGATCTCTTTTGCAAATAGTGTTCTCACTGTTGCAAATCTATCATGGAATTTTAGTTATATCCTTTATATAGGTTCATATTTTTATTAAAGAAGGAGCAACTTTTTGAGTGTGACTTATAAATGGTCCTCACTTGTAAAGTAGATTATGACCTTCTGTAAAGCACTTTACATTATAGTTCTCTTTCACACATTCAGAAACAGTGCTACTCATTATATACTTGCGCTCTATGCAAACAGCTCTATTTCTCTCACATCACACACTGATGGAAATATCAGGGACAACATTTTCATATATTCAGTTTAGGGATTAAAGCCCAAATTTCTAAAACTTTTATTTTCACCATAAGAACACAACACTCAGCAGTGAGATTGGGGTTTAGCAGCTTCTTCTGGCAGTGAGAATTGAAGTATTTAAATAGCCAATTCTTACATAACAACAGTTGCAGCATTAATCCCCATGTTGTGTGGCCATTTGAATGCCTGTCAAACAATTAATAAAACAAGAAGTCCTCCAATTAAAATGATCAGGCTGTTTAGTTTTTACCCAACCCCCAATTTACGGCCTCTTTTAGACTACGGCCCTTCCAGGTGGTCAGAAACAAGTGCGGCTCATAATAATGTTTCTGTGAGAGTAAACTTTGTTATTAGGGGTTTCCTTTAAACAAATTGCAATTCTTTTTGTGATTATGTGCAACACTTTCAGTAGTACAATACAAGTTTAGCATCCAGATGCAGCGAGTAGCTACATTAAGTAAGTCAAACTAAAACACTTTTGTAACCTTATGGTTGGGTTTAGGCAACGATATCACTTGTTTAACATTGAAAAGAAACATCACATTTAAGATTAAGATGCTTTCTACCAGGCCATTGATGCCCAAATCCAACCTTCAACTAGCCTGCAGGTTTTAGATGCCTCTCTGCTACAACTTACCTGATTCAAATTAAATGGTTCTACACAAGCCTGCTAATGATCAACTTATTTGAATCAGGCGTGCTGAAGCGGGGAGACAAAAAACCTGTAGGATAGTAGCCCTTGAGAGTATCCCTGTGCCATGTCACTGAAATTTTAAGGCTCATTTATGTTCATTTATTTAAAATGTCTGTTTTAAATACTGTCAAACATCCCTGCCCCCACACTCCTTGTGTGTGCATTGCTTTGTCGTGGTTGTTTGGCAGTACATCCACTAGAGGGCAGTTCAGAGTCCAGAGATCACGTCCAAGCTCTGACGTCTGTTTCAAAAGCAATACACAGTAGCAAACGTGGTGATGGTGGACGATATCATGAAAATGCTTCAGATCTGTAATCTGGGCAGCCATTAAATACATTCCTTCTTTGTTCATTTCACAGGTCACATTTAAGCAACACTGGCAACACTGCCCCCACAATTTCCAGTGGTACTGCTCCATTTGCTGTGTTTGGCTACGCATCCACAAGTTTTCTGAAAATGTATTGAAATATGCACCAAATAAATGCAAAGGGCAGACAATGGGCTCCATCTGTATGCATATTTATATTTATATATATATGTTGAGCATAAATGAGGCCTTAATGCCATTTTGACTCTTTATTTGCAGTTACTTTCATGACAAGAGGCCAGATATTCTTGGAACATGAGTATGGTTCATTATTTTCATAAACAAACGCCCCATGGGCTTGTTTACGGGAACACAGTCTCCTTAAGCTTGGATAAAACTGGTCAGTTTGGACTCAGATTGCATCCTTTTAAATTTACCATGTCCAAGAGTAAGAGCTGTCAGACCACCTTGGAACTTTTAAGTAAGGTACATTCAATTGATAGTAGAAGCCAAAGGTTCTTTCAGGGGCAAGCACTTTATGGAGACAACGCAGCCCAGTCCTGCACCGTAAAGTCTGGCAGTGATGATTAGAATCAGTGCACTGTCAGTAGTCTAAGTTCCAGAAGGCTGAAAGTGATAGTGTAGAGCTGGAGAGGACTCTGCGGTAACACTGATAAATGTTTTCACCAGGCCGTCCGCCATTAGTGTCAGGGCAAGTTACAGCCACAAGAGCGGACAAACAGGAAACAGAGAAAGAGTGTGTGTAAATAATTGATAAAGCTGATCCTGCGCGATTCATATTCTGCGGCAGCGGATCAAAGACCGAGGCTCCGAGTTTGACATTGAGCCCGAGCGCAGGAGTCAAAGCCATTACCTACCCCAGCAGCTCTGCTGCCTGTGTTCGGATTAAAAATGCAATGACTCTTCTTCTTTTGGTGTGGACTAACTCTATCTGGCACACCCAGGCATTAACCAACTGACTAATGGACTCACTGGTATTAGCCCAGCAATTACACCGGTACTAAGTAAAGCCGGGTGGAGGCCATTTTGTTCCTGTCCACTCAAAGAAGCCGTTCCTGGCCCTCTCAGGTGTGAAATACAGTCTGTGTTGAACCGCTGGGTTCTCTTAGGTGTGATCAATATTTCAGAGGCATCCAGGCTTCTGTGCCTTGTATCCTCCCACATGGCTTCTCACAGCAGCTCTGCAGCTGATTATGAACATCTGAATGAACATTTGAGCCATTTAATAATTTATGGGGAAAAATTCCCAGTTTTCAGAGGAACGTTTATTTGAAGAGTGCATTAACATTGTCACTCCATGAAGCCAGGAACTCGACAGACTCTGCTTTTAACATAAAAAAGTAAAATTGTGTCTGCAATTGTGTCAATCTCACAGTAGCTCATCGTTTTCCGAAATGAGTTTTGTTAGCAGCCCTACATATGCATCACTCACATGTCCCATATAGCTTGACTGAAAAGCAAAATGTTTTTCTCTCCTTTTTGTCTGCGTTTGCAGCGTTTTCATAAAGAACCAATGAAAGCAAACAATTTCCATAAGTTATACTTGCTTATTTTAACTGAAATGGCCAATAAACGTCAGTGACGACATTAAGCACTACGGATTGTTTTCCAGGTTGTGACATAGAACAATGTGTGCCAGTTTTCAAAGAACTTCCCATTACATATCACCATTTTGGTTTTTTTTTTTTAGCTCCAGACACAACAAAAGGAAGATTTGTTTCCCAGTGAAGATGTAAATTTTGTAAGAAAAAAAAAAAAAAAAAAGGTTACAAAATGTTCCCTACAACAGCCGGGCACAGCAGTTTGAAGCAATCATTAGTCAAATATGAATAAATAGTGTATTTGTTGAGGCTATATTCAGTTCTGCATTAATCTTAATTTGTTGTCCTGCCGGATAATTACGACGTCAGTATGTCGTGTGTGGGACTGACTCCAAATGAACTACACTGGCCACTTTGGCTTACTGGTGTGTTTCTGGACAACAGTGGAACATAATTATTTTAGACACTGCGTACATAGACAATACTTGTTTATTGAATCAGTCCATTATCATGGATTCATGGAAATTGTTGACAATAACATGAATGTAAAGTATCTGTAGGCCTATGCTGTAATGCTGAGACTCAATGAGTTCCTAAACCAAAGTATAAATCCATCCACTGTGGAGGCAACAGGCTCAGGAAGGAGACCCAGACATCCTTTTCCCCTGCGAGACTCCCCAGCTTCTCTTGGGGATCTCAAGGTGTTCCCAAGCCAAAAGGGATAATCCCTTTAGCGGATTATGGGTCTGCCCGGGGTTCTTCTCATCCCTGTAGGACATGCCCAGACAACCTCCAAGGCGACGAAGAGACATCCTAATCAGATGTCCAAACCACCTCAGCTGACTCATTTCAAGACAGAGGAGCACCAAGCTCCCTCCAGATGTATGAGCTTCCCCATCTGATCTCTCAGGCTTAGACATCGGGTGAGGAGCTCCAAAGGAAGCTCATCTCAGCTGCTAGTATCCACAATCGTCTTTTGGCCACTACCCGGAATCCAATGACCATATAGGTGAAGATTAGAACATAGATAGACCAGTAGATCAAAGACCACAACAAACATCAAAGCTGACAATCTGCCCATCTTTCGCTCCATCCTACCCAACAAGATTCAGAGATTCTTTAAATCAATAACTCGTTCTTTTAGATTTTACTCATATTTGATTTGTCAGTCTCAATTGTTCACAAGTCGTGAAAGGATATCATTAAAGAGAACCCAGTTTTCTCAGTTCAAAGTTTGGTCTTGGCCTTACTGTATACAGTTTGTATGCTCTCCCTGTGGGTTTTCTCTATTTCCTCTGACCATCTCCATCCCCTTTGATGGACTGTTAACCTGTCTAGGGTGTATTACACCTCTTTGATAGGCTCAAGAGTCTCAACAGTGAAAATGGATAGAAAAGTGTTTGATATATTTGTCTCTTTTAGTCTGTGTTGTAATCCACAGTTGAAAGCAAGGAGGTAGGACCCAAACACAGACTACAGGCAGGTGAACTTAGCTTAGAGTTGATTATGAATAACAAAAGACAAACAAGAGGAACTTAGGCCCAGATGATACAAGAAGAAAAGAACAGCAAACCAGAGCCCTGCAAGATGTAGTTAAACCCTGCAGGTTTTTTCTAAAAAGATGCTTCAAGTTTAGTCAATTTTAGCTTAATTGAATGAGTTTTTCCATTGCCTGCTCCATCTCTTCTTTCATTTTATGAAACTGGAACTGATAGTTTTTCTGTAAAGTTGCTTGATGAACCACCATACAGATGCAAACCACACTGATCACTTACACCCTCATCATTCATGATTTTGTGGATGAATCAACAGTATTTGCTTAACTTCAGAATAAGTAATGATTAAATGTGAGCTGCAGCCTCTGTTTTTTTTTCATACTTGTCTTGTTGAACATGTTAAATATTTGCTTTCTGATATGATCCATTCAATGTAGGGAGAAAACTCTGTCTGTAATTACGGCTTTCAGTTTCAGTGTTTTCGAGACCGTAACAAATATGCCAGGCTCCCGCTGAGCCCAAGGCCTGTCGGGTTGTCAGTACATTCTGTGCATGAAGAAATGAGTAACACTAAAGGCCAGCATGCTCACAAACCCCCTCTTTAAAAGCCTCTAACGTCGGACCCTTTGGCAAATTTCTGACTGCAGAGTTTGACGCGCACCGGAACAGACAGCTACAAATCACTGTGACATCTTTGAGTTATCTCTGTCAATTACTTAGGATAAATGGCTTTGGCACCGCGAAGGCCAGGTGCATCAATCCAGTGTGTCTCACGTTGTCCCGGCTTCTGCACTCTATTGATTCTGCTCCCACTGCATCCATGATCCAGTTTTGATGGCCCCTGACCGCAGGAGCTAACTTGAGCGCTGATGTCAGATGAAAGGGGGGGGGGATATGTAACCCAAACTCCCACCCTGGGACATGTTCACATTCTCGATACAGGATCTTCCTCCCTCCCAACTGAGCCTTAATATAGAATCACTGGTGTCATCCCACTACAACTACTCTCTGGCCGTACCAGATTTCAATCAAGGTTTGATTGGAATGTAATACCTTTTGTGGAGGGAAAAACTCCCACTTTAATAACATTGTCTGACCTTAAAGTGCTTCCAATGCACATCTTGAAAAAAGATACCAGGCACATGCAACATATACTAATCCATTTCTTTTTTTTCCTCTGCCCCCACTATCCCTTTTGTCAGCTGTTTTTTCCTCCCCTCTAAACATGCTTATTCAACCCATCTCACCTCCATAAAAAGGCTGTCAGATGTATTTATCCATCTGGATGTTGTGTGGCTTAACAGAATGACCACTCAGCGTGCTGGGGACGGGGGTCTATTGTGAGCAGCTCGTCCTCTGTGCAGCAGCTGTCTGCAGGATCGCCCACCAACGCTTTGAGTGATTCTCTGTCTTTCTGCTTTGCCCGCGGCACCTCCATGTGTTGGAGGCATTGATCGGCGCTGAATTGGATTGCGGCTGGCCTGATTACTGATGTCGGCGTGCGCCGGGGCACGTGGGAGCGCCGGAGCTCCGCGTGCCAAGCCTGGGCTCGCTCACGGCAAAGCTGGGGAAGGAAGGGGTGGATTTACATTTATCACCCTTAGCTACATAGAGCGTGGATTCAACACACCCACGCCTACTGTACACTTAAATGACATGCTTCGGGGGGTGTTTAAGCTAAAGATTTTTCCCATTATTCCAATAAATTACTGTGATTTCATGTCTGGGGTGTTTGCTATTTAAAGTCATTGAGAGCAGTTCTGTCTCTTTTTTTCAGCTACGTGATGCTAAAGAAGCTAACACTCTGATGGAAGGGACAGTTTATAACTTTGCAACTGCGTGTGCGTCTGTGTCTGTTTGGGCTCAAGTGTGTGTATCATTTTGCATCATTTGTTTACAGCTAGAACTGTGGCCATCATCTTTTCCACTAAGAGAACAATAGCCATTTTTCCCCTTTGCTCAGGAGACAATGAAGTGCCTTCCCGCCTCGCGAGCGACAGGCCAATAAAAAACGTAATTGGATCTGTCAGTCAAACATTGCTGCAGTGTCGGGTTGGGCAGGCAGGTGGGTGGCGGTGGCAGAGGCATGAGGGGTGGCCGGACAATAGGAGAGGTTGCAAAGCATCAACACACACAGTTTTTCATCTTTTACACACTGGCTTGAAGCGCTCGGCAACGGCTCCAAAAGGTGTACAGTTGTTGCGTTTTGTTGTTTGTTTGTACTGCAGAAGGGAAGGGGGGGGGGGGGTGACAATCCGTCTTTGTTTGTAGGTATTAGTGGATCGGTGATGTGGCTTTGATGTGGCAACATAGGAGAGCCGCGGCTGCCAGAGCCTCTGAAGGTCACAGTGGATGTACTAGCGCCGATATGTGTGTGTCCACGCTTTTGTCTGCGCTCTGGCTGTCAGACATGTTGTCTCTTCCGACCAGGAAAAAGGTCTTGTCATTAGTCAGGAAGGCCGAGATCGCTCAGTGGAATTCTCCACGGTACAGCACACAGACAGAACGTCACCTTGTCACATTAAATCATCAACATATTCTGACTATCTCATCCATCTCCGCAGATTACGTGTACCTTGCCATGCGCACGCCTGTGCACGCTTGCTTGTAAAGATCTGACTTTTAATGACAAACTACTTATATTAAGAGCCCATTTACAGCCTCTCTGACAGAGACATTAAGTGCGCATTCAGATTGTCTGACTCCCTCTCCGAGCACTACTTCGGCTTTTAGGAGATGGCTTTCTCATGTCTTTGGTGACATTCTTTTTCCATTATTAGCTGGAGATTGTTTCAAGGGAGAGCTGCTCTACTGTCCATTGCATTACGGTCTCAAGCACACATTAATGGTGTTCCAGATCTCTTTATATGAATAGACAAAGGATGCTTTAACTCTAAGGACGAGCGAGTGCGGCTCTTAAAGCCATCTAGCAGTTAAGGAAATCTACAAACAGGGTTCACATTTTACTATCTGCTGTTGGAACTTTGTGCCGTCTTAAAAGCCTAGGGGGGAAATTTTTACCTCTAAAAGATTAGCTGCACTTTAATTCTAGACCAAAATACACTCCTGCCCCTTTGTACTAATAAAAAAAAAAGCTTAGAAATAAAAATCCTAGTTTAGAGAAATGAAATGTGATTTCTCTCCCTCCTTCAAGGGTTTCTAGGTGCTTTATTTTATGTGAGAAGTGTAGAGGCAAACCAGATTTAGAAGTTAATATTTGTTACATATTGAACCTATATGGATCTTTTTTGGTTTTTCACAAATTCAGCAAAAAAGGTGGAGGGAACAAACTCAGCAGAAATACTTTGAGACAAAAAGGCTAAGACATTGTATTTTAATCTTTTGTTCTGATTTGTAGTAAATTTGAGAACGCAGCTTGAGGAACTGCGTTGGCCTTATTAAGCCCCCTTCTGAGGTATCAAAAGCGTGTGACATTTAACTGAGGTCAGTAGGATTAAGTGATGTGTCATACACTGTGTTGCAGCAGTCTTGCGATGCATCCCTTCTAAACAATTTCTGCTAGTTTCTGCTCAACAGTATCAGGGTCTGTGTTTTTAAAAGTCAGCCATGCAAGGCCAAAGCCTCAGCTGATCAATTAACAACACGTGTCTGCCTCCCCCCGCTCCATCCAAACACTCCTAATTTTGGTTTTGTTATGAGAAATGGTCCCACTGCTCCGGGCTTCTAAAGAAAGTAATTACAAGGAGAAATTCCCTGTGGGGGATTAAAACAAATGACACAGAAAACACAGCTCTTCCTCATCGCCTTGCCTCCGCTTGTAACGCCTACACAGCCGTGAATACAGAAGCTGTCACAGTAAAACACGCTGGCAGCTCGTAAAAATTAGTGGGGTCGAAGGGAGAGAAGTCAGAAAATGGCAGGGAAGGCATCGGGATTTATGGACGTGGTGTAACTGCTTTAGCATCGGGGAGCTAAACAAAACATATGGCAATCATAGAGTTTGAAAGAACCGCAGCAGAAAAAGGCATCTGTCCTGCCAGTTTGGGTTGTGACGGGCTGCAGGGAGTATTACTCATCATTACAATCTCTGCTGGCAGGCTGTTTTCATCACATTACAGTTGTATAATGAAGCGTAGCGCACGAGCGACCTCAGGTTCTCTGAGTAGTTCACCATTAGCACCGGCCGAGGGCATTCATCCAAACAGCGTTATTGAACTTTTTACATTCAGTTTATTGTATAATTAATTCATCATGTAGGTGGACTCATTGAACAGAAGAAGTTCAAATGTTTATGTTCATTTAGCGCTGATGGTTGTGGCACATTTGATGTAGCGGCGTCATACCACCAACTGTTTCTACTCTTTTTGTGTGTGTTGTACAGGAACAAGGCAAAGTAGGAGTGACATTCAACATCGGGACGGTGGACATCAGTGTTAAGGAGACAACCACAGCAGTAAATGATGGTAAATACCATTTGGTCCGATTCACCAGGAACGGAGGCAACGCAACCTTGCAGGTGGACAACTGGCCGATCAACGAGCACTTTCCCACAGGTACCGCCCACATCATCAATCCTTTGTCTCATGTATTCTTTATACAGTACTGAGCAAGTCTTAAGCCACCCTTCGTTTTCTGTGTATTTTGTTTCCAAGCAGCCAGACTTACTTGTGATCCTTTACAATGGTCTTCACCGATAGTTCTCCAAGCTTTCTGAATGATTTTTCCAAGACTTTTTAAGACATTTGGCTGTTTTTTATTTTATTTTTATTTTTCAGTTCAATCCTTGTAACTGAACACTTTCAGTGGAGTGTGTGGTTTTTTATTTAAGCCACTTAACACTGACCTATGAATCATTCTAGCACAGACAGACAACCTAGCACAGAACCAGATTGTGAGCTGTATCTTTAGACGCTTTGGTATTAGCAGACTGTCAGAAAGACGTCATTTGTTTCCACCTCTGTAGTTTAATGTAATAAAATGTCAGAGATAACAGATAAAGTGTCAAAACTATCTAGAGATGATGAGCAGTATCTGAAACTGATGTTCTTGAGTAAGTAGATACTATTCCACAAAGATTTGACACAGGACCTGAGAGATGCATCTGGACCTTCAGTTGATCCATCTCCTGCTCACTGAATCTTCATCAAACATAATCCCTGTGGAAGGGTGGCTGTCAAGAAGCCGTTCTTAAGGAAGGAAAACAGGGAGAAAAGGCTGAGGTATGTCAAATGACACAAGAACTGGACTGAAGATCAGGGGCAACAGGTCTGATGGAGCAATGAATCCTCCCCAGAGCCTGGACCTCAACATCATTTAAGCAGTGCGGGGTCATCTTTACAGAAAGGGAACAAAAGGCAGCCAACATCTGAGGAAGAGCTTTGGGAAGTCCCTCAAGAAGCCTGGAGAACTATTCCTGAAATTAAAAGAAAGCTAATGTCTTTCAGGGTCCAGACTGTGTTGAAGAATAAAGCTGCTCAGACCAAACATTTACTTCCAAGCTCGTTAGAATTAAACAAACAATTTTTACCTTTTGTACTGCATTTCCATTTGTGTATCTCCTGATTATGCATAAAGAAATTAAGGGTGGCTCAAGACTTTTGCACAATACTCTAAGAGAGAAATTACTGTTTAGTTTTTGAACCACTGGACACCATCTCCTTTTGCATGCAAAGGACAACCCCAGGAAGACAAAACAGCTAATATAAAATCAACTGGGTAAAATACCTGCCCATTCCTCAAAATACCCACACCATCATGCCCGACTCCACAGGAGAGGAGCTCAAATCCTTTGTCTTCCAAGAGGCATCAGCTGGGCAACATCTGGTCGGTTCATTTTGAGAAAGGAATACAAAGGCATCGAGAGACATTTGGTCGGTGGGCGACCGAGTAAGGGATACAGGCAGAGACTGGGGGTGGCCTGTTGGCCAGATAAAGCTGCCGCCTCCCTGTATCTCTCATTCCCAGGTCAGCAGAAGCAGCACAGCAGCTGAATACAAATAGGGTCATCAAACAGAGCCTGCTCCATTTGGAGGCTCAGGTACTCTCCTCATTTGGAGCAGATATGTGCTGCTCACTTAACAAGGTGAGAGTGAGAGAAGGGTGCGGGGGGTAAGGGAGGAATAATCCTCTGCTGCTTCTACTTAGCAGTTCATTAAATTTAGATGGTCTCTCCTCAAATTTGATATCTGTGTCTCCTAATCAACGAGCTCAGGAGAAAGCACATTGTTTCGCTCCCCCCCCTCTCTTTAATTTCACTTTGTCCACCAGAGCAGACACAAAGGGAAACAACATGGGCACAAAGTGGTAGTTGAGGCAAAAAAAAGCAGGAATGACATAAGATATTATGAGCTTCATTGATCACTGGGGTAAGATCGCAGCATAGCCTTGGGATAAAAATAGGCAGAAAGAGATGCAGAATAAATGGACAATGCTGAAGAGGAAGTAGTGTTCTATTACCAGATACGGCACTAACATGAACTGAAATCTGTCCAAGGATTAAGGGTGCACCCTTAGCCAAAATAAAAAACCGAAGTGATGCTGCACTACCTAGAAGCAGGAGGTATTTGTCCATGCAGTCACTCAGCATACTCCGAATAGCTGTGCTTGTACCGGGATCTCCTGGCGTGGCTTGGCACGCTCTTGCGGTTCAGTTCAGTGCCAGCACAGGTTATATTAATCTCTTCTGTCGCTGGCTTTCTTTTGCCATTGGCAATTTTATTTTGCTTTTCGGGTTGACCAGATGATGTTAGACGGGTTTCGTAACTGTGTTTCAGCCACAGTAAAGCTGGAAAATACTGAGAAACTCTACCACATGTGGCACTCCATCACATACACAACTACAGTACATGTAACACTCAATGAGGGAATTTAGTTTATAACACAATCCAACCATTTTCTGGCCTTTGGTTTGGGTTAGGAACTAAACACGCTCCACTATTAGTATCTCTTTTACAATGGCGTTTAGAAATAGTTGATGCTGTTAATGATGCATTTAATCTTGAAGAATCAACTGCAAAACAAACTCTCGCTCTGGATTTCCTTTAAGCCACCCCATCGAGGTTTGTTCCCTCTGTCATCCACCTTCTGCTGTCTTGAAATGGAGTTTGAAGTCCGTGGAATCGAAATCATGGTCATTTCTTTCTCACTTCTGCAGTGGTAATTTTCCAGACATTCAACAGCGATTGATTTTTTTTTTCCCCCTCCCTCCCATGTAAAGGCATTGTCATCTTGTGAGTAATTAGATGTTCAGGTTCAGACTCATCGACCTCTTTCTCACACTCCAGTTCCCAACCTGGGAATAAGTAATGGCATAGTTGTTTGTGGTTTTCTTGTCAGTCTGAGCTGATGAAGAATAACCTGAAGCATGTAAATTGAGAATTTTGATATTGCTGTTTGAAACATTGGCGCACCAGGAGGAAAAACTTCGCAAGATTTTCATATTGTTCTTTGTTGTTTTCTTATTTACCAACCACATGCTTTAATTTTGCAGTTTCAATGTTATATTCATGTTATTCTCAGTAGATAAATGCTGACTTTGAGCAATCGGCTGTGTATTGCTAAAATGAAAAAGTGGGCACATGAGCTTCAGTCAGATATCTTACAGCCTTGAAACAAATCTCCAGATTAGTTTAAGTAAATTGGTAAAGCACCAAACTGATCACTTGTAATAAAAAAAGGAAAGTACATATTTCACACCTAAAATGTTACATTTGAAGATATAAGAAAACTAATAATTTTGTCCTTACCTGGTCTTAAATTTGAATCAGAACAACCTCAGATGAGTCATTTCTCATCTACACTACGTCGTTTATTCTACCAAAACTAAAAAAAAAGAAATGGTAAGGAGGAAAGACATCAGCGGCGATCTCAGGGAAGCAACTATTGTTGTCTGGGAAGGGTTATAAGGCTATTTTCAAACCATTTGGAGTCCAGCTTTCCATAGTGAGAAAGATTATTCAGAAGTGGAAGATGTTCAGGATACCTGCAGATTTTCCCAGGAGCCGACATCCCACCCATTTCTTCCCCAGTTTAGACTACAATGCTCAGAGAAACTGTCCCCCAAAAAAATGTAAGAGCTACATCTCAGACTCTCCAAGTTAAATATGAAAGTAGATAAAAGTATATTTAGAGAGAGTATAATTGTGAACACCTCATACCAGTACATACCGACTGACTTTTACAACAAACTATTTCTACAAGTTATTACTAAATGTAGTTCTTGGTTATACATAGTGTGCTTAGTTTCTCAGACTTGCATTTTGTCTTATTCTTGTACAACTAAATAATGAGAGGGTCTAATATGGTGTGTTGTTTTTTTATCTGAGGTTGTAATAATCCGATTTTATAACCTTGTAAGGACCAGAATTTTGTTCTGATACATTTTAATAAAAATGAAAGAAAGTAAACTTTATTTTCCATATTTGTCACAGTTGGATGTCGTAGTTTTGCACAAAACTTTAAATTATTTTGAATCCAAAAAGAAGCATGCAGCGCAATGAAAATTCATCTCATACAAAAGTACAAAGCAAAAAAAAAAACCTTCGGAGAGTTGAATAGATGACATAATTAAATTATTAAGATTCCACTACAGTGCTTATCTCAAGTGACAAGGACTAATTAGTCCCAGTGCCGACCATGGAGTGGAAGACCCCAGGTCAGAAAATGTGTTTTAGCTGCACTCAATCCCAGGTGCACGGCAGCTTTGCACATCATGCGATATTAAAATCATGTTCTGGTTTGTAGTCTGATAAGAACTGTAAAAAATAATGTTTGGGGAAAACTAAAGAAGCCAAAGTATCGACTTGTGGCAAAGCAACCAAATTTTTATCTTTAACTAACTGAGTAAATGATCATCTCATACCTGATATTCAAATTAATCTCATTCATGAGATTAATTCTGCTTTGATTGATGTCGCTGTGGTTGTAGTTTGCATCGATGGAGTCCTGAACTACACTTTACTGACATAGGACTTCTCTATACTACAGAATATTTGACAAATACTAATTTGTTGAAATGTTTCAACATAAGTATTCAGATGAGATTGACAGAAAGATGAAGAAGCTGCACAGGATTGTTCAGAGTTTGATATGCGTACCTAATAAGATGGTCTGGAAGTATCTAACGCGTTGTAAACTTTATAATCAGTTCCTCAGAAGAAGAAGGAGATTATTCTGTCAGCAGTTACAGATGGAGAGGATCTGTTTTATTAAACAGTTGAAATAATCATGCTAACTGCTATTAGCTTGTTTACATTCTGTCCAGTTTTCTCACGTCTTGTTGCACATTTCGATTTTATCATAATGCTGCTGTTGTCTCATCTTGGCGATTTCTTTGAGCTCAGTGTTTTCATAGCTGACAGAAAGCTGATAATATCAGACCCAACTTGCAATAAGGAAACGAAGAATCTGTCCTTTAATTATCTTTGCAGTCTTTGCATTCATTCAAAGTTCAAAAGACAGGATGAAAAGGATGTCAGGAGATTAAGTTCTAGGACCTTAATGTCAAACCCACCGAGCCCACTAAATATCAAGACTATATTAGTCTTCGTACCGAGGCTGTTTTCTTTCAAAGAGCAGGTTTACCAAATAAAAATAGAGTATTGAGAAATAAGTCTTTACAAAACAACAATGTACCCACACTGATCCCATACAGGAACATTTCCATCAGGCTTCTGCAGCTTACATGTGTGTTTGTGTGTGGGCGTTGGATTTGTGTGTGTGTGTGTGTGTTGACTGCTTTGTCTCTTCCTTTCTCTAATTATTCTCCCCCTCCAACAGTGCCCTCTCAGATCTCCATTCTTTTTCTGTCCTCAAATTCCTTTTCATCCATGTTTCTCCTCCTCTTGCAGTCGCCGCTCATCACGGCTTTTTGCATCTCTCCCACAATCCTGTGTACTTGTGTGACAGCCCACATTACTGCAGGGGCTTGCCATTGTTTAAGAGGGCTCGAATTTCCTTATATAACACTCTGAATGGCTGTACTCTTTTCTTTGCATCATCTCTTTTTCATTTTTCTTTTTTTTGCGTGAGTTTGAATCTTGGAATCAAAGAATTACTTGGCCGAGCTGGGCAGAAATTGTGCATCACCCTTTGCCTTGAGCTGGCTGTGGTTCAGGCGTTGTCTCAGATGAATGACTATTAGCCTAACGACTCTGTTAGTGCCTGAGGGGAAAGTGTGTCTGTGTATGTGTGTGTGTTCCATCATTTTCTGGCATGTTCAGGAGGGTGGGTCATGGCGTGAAAAGCCTTGTGTTCATTTTCAAACACATATGCTTTCCAATGCACAAACGCACACAATGTTACAGCTCCCGCAACCTGAATCAGACATCACGAGTCGCTTCAAAATATCTGACATTCTTTGCCTTGAAACAGAAGCGAGATAAATCCCCATGCAACCCTGGGCCAAACATTGTTAGCCCTGTCTGTAACACCATCTCCTCCGCTCTCAAACTAGGCTAAGGGTACAAGCCGCTAGTCTCATTTATCCTTTCAAAACTTTAAATTTCAGTGCGACCTGATAATAGATGAATTTACTCCTTGGCTTCGTCTGATGTCTGCGAGAGAATATAGGGGAAGATCAAGGGAAAGCAAGCAGGAAAATCGGAAGGACATGGGTGCACCTACTGAGGGAATACAAACTTTAATGGAGTAGACAGAAACAAGTTGACAAAAGAGAAGAAAGAGCAGGCATAAAATGTGATGGATGGGTAGAGAAGAGGAGAAATGGAAGAGAGAATGAGTGAAAAGTAGATAAATGATAGAAGAATTGTGGCTGTAGCTGAAGAGGCCCCGAATCGCCGAAGAAGAGCGCAGCGAGCTGATTGCTGAGACAGCGAGAGGGAGAATAGCAGGGAGCAAATGAAGGAGCAGAATACCGCTGGCCGGATGGTGAGCTGGAGATAGAAGGAGAGAAAAGAAATGAACCACCCAAGATAGACGAGGTAAAAACAGAGATGAAAGGCAGGTGTAGATTGCAAAGAGGTGGGTGGTGCAGGATATTCATAACCAGCGGCTACACTGTCTTGCTATGGATTTGAGCCGTGGAATGATGATTTTTGGACAGGGCCAGACTATATCAAATGCACTCATCATCTCCTAAATGTAGGGAATGCCAGGAGCCTGTCACGGTAGCCATTTTCTCAGTTTTGATGTACTCTCAGCTCTGGCCCTGTGATGGAGCCCTGGTGAGATTACTCTGGCAAACAAACCGAGTAGAATGAAGCAACTGACCAACAGACAATTGTCGCCATGCCAGCTGCCACCAATGGGAGAAAATCTACACATTGTTTTAGCTGGGAGGGGGGGGGGGGAAGTGCTGAAGGCACACATGAGGGTAAAAATAGACAGACACAAATCACAAATCTTATTAAAGATAGGGGGGGAAATAAAGGTTATTGCTGGATTAAAAGGGTTTGCATCCAGCCACTTAGTTGTGCATATGCATGCAGGGAAGTGTAACATTAGCATGAAATATTCTGAGATAGCATATCTCACTGAATAAATAAATTGGAAGTTCTCCATTAATCTTTAGCACATATGGATGTTTATTGGAAAACATACTTACCGTGAGCAGACAGATTGGATATACGTTTAGCTGCAGCAGTTTGCATGTCAGCAGAGTGCTGCAGGAATAATGACTCACAATGCATTTTTGGCCGCAGTCTCATCTACATGTATGAATAGATATGAAAACCCCCCAAAAATTGGTTTCAAATCTCAGGTTTTCCCAGATATGACTTGAAGATTAAGCAAGGCTGCACCATAGGGGCTGTGTGGGTAGTAGTTTTTATTATTGTTATTATTTTGGGGGGCAAGAGGTTTGTCTCTAAAGTCTGAGTAAAACATGAATCTGTATCATATGTTTATTAAATCACTGTAAAATGTGCTACTGACCACCCTGTCTAACGGGAATTATTAAAAGTACCACAAAAAATATTAAATTAGGTTCAAAATCAAGAAAAAAACAAGGAAATCTCTCTTATCTGAGATACTAAGAATGTCTACTGATTGACAGATCTCAGATTAGCTCATATTAACCACAATGACAGGGTAAACAGAGCCGCATTCATTTCAACCAAAATCCAACCGAACTGCTTAAATATTAGATTACAAGCTACACAAGAGATGTCAAATATCTCAGTTTACTTCCAGCTGAACACTTAGTTGTTATTTTGAATTCTGCAACTTTTATTATCATGTCAGGCAAGTTCTGGCAAGATGCAGCTAAGGTCTCAGTCGATGTAGCATGCTAGCAGCTGAGGAGAAGTCAGTCAAGCTAGTCCTGCGTTGCATCCATTTATCTCAACGGTCCCCAGTGAAAATTCGTAAAGCTGCCAGATGATGAATAAGGCAGGTGTTCTTCAAAAATTAATTACATACTAAGTAGGGCATATGCATATACAGTACTGTAACGCACTCAGTGAAAGCTCATTAACTTAGCTCTTCAATCCACCTAGCATAAATATGATTCTGAGCTGGTGTTAAGCCCTGTGTCACATACCATCTTTGTAATTCACAGAATTACTTATTTATCTAATTATTCCTCTGCACTTTAAGTAAGCCGCCCAAGTTCTTCAAATTCTAGCATCCAGATGACAGTTTGTTGTTTTTTTTAAATTTATTTAACTTTTTTTTTTTACCAGACAGATGCTTGAGTTCAAATTATCTCTTTTACAAGCAGGACCTGGCCAACATGGCAGCAGTAACAAAAAACGGATCTCACGTTGTACATGTGAAGTCTAAAAGTCAAATTGTCATCCAAAAAAATCCCCAGATATTTTAAAGTAGAGGCAATTTCAATTTTAACTCCCTGAGACGTGCAAACAGTGGGACAATGAGGTTTTTCTTTTGATTTAGTGAAAATAAATAATTTTTTTTCTCTGCATTATGCACAAGCCTGAAATGCAGGAGTTGGGCTTCAACTTTCCTAAAAGCGATTTGCAAACATTTCCCTGCCTTTAACAAAGTTTCCTCACAGCAATAAATGATGGTGTCATCTGCATAAAACTGACACTTTGCATTTTGGACATTTCTATCCAAATCATATATATTGTAAATAGCAAGGGACCTAAAACAGATTGATAGACCCCCTTATACTGAGTTTTGTCTGAAACGTAATTAGTGAAACAAGGCCACAGCAGAATTTTCGAAAACCCGAAACTGACCAGCCTTAGCTTCATCATCTCATGATCTACTGTATCAAAGGCTTTGGAGAAATCAATAAAAAAGAGAGGAACAGTGCTGTTTGCTTTCGAGCGCTGTGATTATCTCATTCACAACTGTAGTAGCTGCTGTGACTGTACTGTGGGACTTTCTGAAGAGGATAAAATAGCATTGCTATCTAAGAAGACCTTTAGTTGATCACTCACGAGTTTTTCCAGAATCTTTGCTAGAGGTGACAGATTGAAAATGGGCTTATGATTATTAAGATTTGACAAGTCACCACCTTTTAAGAGGGGAAGAACATACCATTTTCCAAATTTTGGGAATTTCTTTAGTAATGAGGGTTAGATTGTAAATATAGATCAGAGGCTCAACAATAAAGTCAGCAGCAAATTTGGAATAAAATACATCCAACTTGCCCACTGCTGCTGGTTTTTTAACATCTAATATTAGAAGGGCTTTGTGTTCCTCTGCAACAGTGAAAAGCCTCAAGTTACATTTGAATGAGGGTCAACAATATTAAAAGTAATGTGCAGGTGAATTTTAGCATTGTTGTTAAAAACAGAACCAGAAGAAAGTGTTAAAATAATTGAGCATCTCAGATCTGTCATAAATAGCAGTAAAACCTATAATACAAGAGACAAGAAGAGTTATTTGGTTCATATGTCCATGAGGAAGTTAGTTAGCTAGATGGTATGGTTGGCTAGTTCCATGCTAACACATGTTTGTACACTTATTTATAATATTGTGGAATTACGAGTAGGATTTGCTTTTGCTTGTTTTAAATTCTTCTCTGCAGCATTTAAAAGGACTTATGATTGGTCCAAAAGTTTCTGAATAGAAAATCAATTTTTTTTTTTTTTTTAATTTCAACAGTCTGACTACACATTTTGGTACGTTTACATATATATTCTCACTTTAAAGATCCTATATGATCTTATAAAACCTGACTGCGTCTGTCTGCTCTTTCCAATCAAAATTCCTTTAATCTGTCAGGGCTTCAGATTCAAGGCCGATTCTTACAAGCATTTCATTCCACCTCCTCTTCTTTGACCTCTTCAAACTGAAAGGTTGAGGAAAAATCTTTGAAGAATTATCTCGCCACTTTGCTTTGCAAAGGAAAAAAGAAATGAAACCTCAAAGGCAGACTGATTTTTTTATAAACAATAGAGTATTTATTGGCAAGGTGATCCATTCTCAAGTCACCTCTAGAAATTGAATATCAAATTGACAAACTGTGGAGATTTTTCTCATTAATTGGACAATTAGCTTGTGGGAAATTCATTACATGGGGGTGCCGTCACCTCATTAATCACCCTGAACAACGTAAGAGCAATACCTGCAACTGCATCATTAGCAGTGCACGTGAGTTAGGAGCTTCTTCTCTGAGGTTTAGACACGATTTCCCTCCAACTCAACGACATGTGACTGCTTTGAGACAAACCTATAAACTGGAGATAAGATGGACAGATTATAAAGTGTTTGTAGATGCAGTTTATCCTTCTTCTTCAGCCTTTTCCCAGAAAGCCCTAACCTTCCCAGCTGCCCTCTGATTTCACATACAGCCATGCCTCCCTTTGTGGCCCTTGTCCAGAGGAAGGGTGCATTTGGCTGCTCCTGGAAACCTGCTTGAGATCAAAGGAATGGGGAGGGAGTCCTGCTAGTAGCTGATTAACCTGTTGGCACACTGCAGACACAGTCCTTTAGCTCACTGAGCTGCTCAGAGCCATAATCACACTTTTTTCCCAGCTGGATGGAAAGTGAGGACTTGGCTGTATTTTTCTCTGAATGTGAACGGTAGGAAGGAAGGAGCGGTGTGGTTTTATACAACTACGGCTGTGCTTAATGTAATGAAAGGCAAATAACTGTAGCGTGACTTGGCCAGAAGCAGTGTGGTCCCAGCTCCAGTCAGGTGTGTCCCTTTAGAGGTTACCAACTTTCACCTGAGACAATCCCAGCAGCCACAGGAGGGACATTTGCACAGGATTCAATACTCACTCCTTCTTTTTTTTGCCTCAGATACCTTCTCACCTGGGTACTGACTGACGTCATGCTGTTGTTCATAATTCTTCACAGGCTTTGTTCTCTTTTTCTTACCTCAAAGTCGTTTGAAAACAAACTTGTACGACTCAATCCTCAGCTTCTAGAGGGACCAGCTCTGTGATTTTCAGACAAAACATTGCACCCTGGAGCATAAGCAACAGGAAACCGTGTCATGCCACAAATGATACTAAGAATACACACAACATTACCTGTAAAAGGAGGTTTATCATCTTTAATTCCAATGTACCTGGAACGTGTCTCCGAGGAGGGGAACGTGGCAGCTGTTGTAGCGCTTTTTGTACGCAGAGGGCCTCCCGCGATGTCAGTAATGATCTCATTTGTATGCATTGTCCTCTTCAAATCTGTGTCACTGTGGGACTTCACCCCCAGTGGATCTGGCGTACTGAAAATTACCTCCTTCAGCTCAAACATTGCCCTCCTTTCCTTGCAGACCAGCCACACAGCTCCTTCCACCCAAATAACTTCCTAAAGCAAATCACTTGTTGGCCCCAGAAATGCAAAAGCAGGTGATGTCCAGTGGGAGAATTAGTGCTCATATATTACCAGTAATTTGTTTCAGAGAAAAGCATTTAATGTGTTTTCTACTTTCATATAAGACTGTGATGTATGTGCTATGTTTTAACTTACTTTTACAGGTTCTATATGCAGCTTTTCATGCCTGATGTGCTTTTTATCTCTGACTACTTTGTGAAATCTTGCTGTGGAGTGTACTTTACAAATTTACAAATGAAGTTTAAAAAAGAAAAATACAACTAAAGTACTTGGAAAAGGGGGGAAACAACCTCATAAAGCTTTTCTAAATCTTTCTAAACAAAGATAAACCTCATCATAAACCACTGTATAAATGTTTGATGTCTGTTGCCAACTGTTTCAAGCTGTTTGTCAAACTGTCAAACTTTAAAGGCAACAGCGACATTGAGCGCTATCAAATGGCAAATAAGAAAATCCCGTTCAAATATACCCGGCCAGTAGAAGATTGGCTTCAGGAGAAAGGTAAATCTTTATCCACCTTCTAGTCTGTTTCTTTTCTTTTCTGTCATTTCATCGGCTTGCTCCCTTTCAACCTTTGAGAATGAAAAGCCACCCCTTAAACCCTTTAAAAACATGTAAAACAAAGCGTATCTCTGTCTATTTTTCTTTCCTTGATAATTTCTTTCTTTTTTTCCTTTTTGCCATCGCCATCTTTTTAAATATTGTTGAATCATGGTGTCCAGTTAAAGGGACTGGAGAGAGAGACTCTATAATTAGTGCAGATGTTAAGTATCAAGTGCTCCTGATCTTTTTGAGCAGAATTGACTTGGAGGAGTTATTATCTATGCAGCAACAGTAGCGCCGATTGTTTTGCGAAGAGGATTAACTCCCTTGGCTCGAATCCACAGCAATGTCTGAGAGCAAACTAATCAGCGGGCATATCCCCCTGAAAACTTTCCAAACAGTAGGTGCTCCTCTCTGCTGTAATTTATCTACTTGCACTTATCGCTAAAGAAAAAACAAATAAAATTCGAACCCATTTTTGGTGATGGAGAGATAATTGGAGGCTTTTTGACAGCATCGTGTCACAGCGCACCTGTCGAGGTGCGCTGTGCCCAGATAGAGCTGTACATATCAATCACTTAGATTATCAATTCAGCACCTTGTTTATGTTTAATACATTTGTGGGGGATTTAAAAAAAGACTCTGCTGTATAATACATGTTCTCACTCCACATAATACCATTATAAACTGCTTTTTAAAATTCATCGCACATAAACATCTTAACCTTATTATAAAGTCCCTTTAACAACCGCTAAAACTCTGACAGGTTTGAAAAATCCCATTACTGCTGCATGCATGACTCCACACGTGCTATTTCATTTTCTGTGATATGAACGCCCTGTCCCTGCCATTCCATACCTAATGTGTTTTTGTACGACGAAACAAACAAATGTAACAAGCTCGCCGTGTTCCTTGTCTGTAAATTATACAAATGAGATTTTTAATTATGATACTTGTATTGTAAAAGTTTAGTGTATTTTCTTCCCATGATTAATGCATGAGCTGCATGTTTTGACTGTGATATTTAGGCTTCTGCTAATGAATGGCGCACTAGAGCCATGTACTATTGATACTGTCGTTAGAATAAGCCAAAGCCTGTATAGATATGTTTATTAATCATTTCACTGCACAAGTCTACAATTTGGTCCACAGAATATTTAGAGTATCTGTAGAAAACATGTTCCAGCTCATTTTTCAGACATGTGTTTTACATTTGCATGTGCTCTCTTGCAGTACTAAATGTAGCATCTGTTGTCATGTAAAATGAATAGGAAGGGAGGGTTGACAAGCCATAAGCATGCTGCATCATCAGGACAATTTGAAGACAACCATCTACAACCTTATCTAAGCAATAAAGCAATACAGCCGTTGCCTTGTATAATTTGTGTCTTCGAACCTTTTCCCCTGCTTCATGCACCAGGCCGGCAGCTGACAATCTTCAACACCCAGGCCACCATCTCTATTGGCGGAAACGACCGAAAGCGACCCTACCAGGGCCAGCTCTCTGGTCTCTACTACAACGGCCTCAAGGTCCTCAACATGGCTGCCGAGGGCCACCCCAATATCAAGGTGAACGGCAGTGTGCGGTTGGTGGGTGATGTGCCCTCAAGCCGGGGCGCTGCGCGTACCACCACCTCAGTACCACCGGAGATGTCCACCACCTTTATCGAGACCACCACCACCCTGTCAACCACAACTACTCGCAAGCAACGCTCACCACCCACCATTCAGGTAGGGCTGATGAGAGTCAAGACTACATGTTATGTTAGTTTTGACTGGCATTTATTCCAGTAATAGAGATAAATTATGTAAGAACGCTTATCTTTATATATTTATCATTTAACTTGTAGGAATAGTTTGACTTCTAACAGGGGTCGAGGTTTGGTACTCTTCTACTCCTTCAGTATGGGCTTAATTGCACATTTACACTGGCACTGTTTGGTCTACTTTGAACAAACCCTGGTCACTTTCCACGAATAGTACAGTCAGTTTGGAGTAGTGTCAGGGCCAGCCAGGGCCTTTTTGGGCCCCCTGAACAGAATTTGAACACCTCAGCACCATCAGTGCTTAATCTTTAAAGGTTCTTGATCCCTTCATACAATGTAAATGTAATACACTCATTCATTTCCAGTTGGATTACATCATGCTGGTGTAACTTAATGTGGGAGCAGATTCAGAAAAATATTCTAGTATTAATTTGTACCTTTTAATACGCAAAGTGATGTATGTGTGTGGTATACTGAATTCATGTTTAAAGGTAAGACAAAACATCAGCAGACAAGACAAATGCAATCTTCCACTAAGAATAGCTTAAAACTGAAGCCGACTTGTCCTTGACTTCTTATGTTAGTGAACATCAAAGATTCTACTCCGCTCTGCTGCAGAAAAAACTGCATGCACCATACAACGGAGACTGCAGGAACTGATTCCACTGGTATTATTTGCATGCCAACCCTGAAAATTTCATGGTTTAATTCAAATCATTAGATTATATAAAACCACTATATAAAATCAAGGCATCTTGACATTTCAAGCACATTTGGGGGTGGCGGGGCATAGTGGCAAATGCCCCTTTCACACCAGCACCTAGTCAGCTCAGCCCAGCACTACACCACCTGATTTGTTTGTGTTCACATTACGATTTTCCCGGGGCGAGTCGATACACTTTTGGCACCTTCTCCATTGAGGTTCTGAAGGAGCCGAGTAGGGCTGAAAATGGTGACGTGTGCAAATTGCAGGCCGCTATTGGCCAGTAGCTGATATTACGGGATGACTCATGAGTGTGAATCCCGACCGCGCTAAACCCAAACCCATAGCCGCCAGATGAAAACTTTAGCAGCAGGAGAAGCAGAGCAAGAAGAGATGGAATCCTGGAAATCTTTTTCTAACTGTGAGCAACATAACGAACAGCAGGTAAATCATGAGCTTGACTTCCTCCATTGTTGTTGTCCAATGTGTGTCGCAAACAAATGACTTCACGAAACCTCGCTATGATGGCCCCGCCCACACTGAAGATGGCCGCTTTTGCCTTCTGTTGTAATCGGAACAAACAAAACCGGGGTAGTGTGGTGTCGGCTGAATGAAGGCAGAGCTGACTAGGGGCTGGTGGGAAACGGGCAATAGAGGCCCCAAGAAGCAGCTTAGTTTGTTTATCCCTTGGGCCGACTCATTTGCATCCTGGTGGGGACCAAAGAAGTAAACTGGTCTCAGTTCACTTGCAAGTGAACCCTTGTGCGGTTAGCTTATAGTATGAATGTAAATGGACTATTCAGTTAATCAAGGACAGGAAGTGACGCAGCTCACTGGATAGCTCACTGCCTCTCGTGCTGTCGTACTGGGTAGCTTTTAAGGTTTGAACACCAGAGTAAAAACAATAATCTCAAGACTGCATTAACTTTGTATTTCTCCGTTGTTAACTTGCGGTGAACAAGCTAGCTGAAGGGGAAGGACTTCCGTATTTGGTCCTGGCCAATCGATGAGCCGGGTTTTTTCTTCTTCACCTTATTAATGTTGCCCCTAATGAACAGTTGTTGTAAATGACATTGTCCAGGCAGTTTGGTCTGCTTGAATACAGTCCAGTGTAAGGCAAAGGGGAGGATTGGGGCTAAAGTCCTCCCACATCATGAGAGTGTAGTCATGATACAAAAAAGAAGTATTGTAAGTTTAAATACCTTTTGATTGGTCAGGAATCTTATTATATAAATGAAGTCCTTTCACTGTAACTGTAAATTGTTGTTTTTACCTTCTGTTCCAGTTTGTTAAACTAACCCTATGAATATCATGTGTGGTGTGGTGTTCAATTGCTTATTTCATTGTAGAATAATTGGATGCTTTAGAAGTGGAAAACAGTTTTTCCTTCATGCGTAACACAGCTGTCTAAGAGCTAAGGGTTCTGTTTTCTTGCCAATCAGGTTTAAATATGTGACAAAGTGTTAAAGGCTTCTTCGACCCTCTCTTCTGTTTAATGAGTTTTAGGGTCTTTTTATTTTTGGACTGAGCATGAGAGGATTGCGCCTGCCCTCCTTTTTTCTCTGCTTGATCAGCCAAGGTCAGGATACTGTATTTCTCATTCTGTGGGGGATTGAAAAAGGCTGCTGTTCACTGAGGTGTGCAAAGCCGGCCATGCCTTTTCTCTACATTTCTCTCTCTTCTTCCGTCTCTCTTTCTATCTCTATCTGTCATTCACCCCCTCTGATTCTGGACTAAGAGAAGCCTTTCTCCAATACGTCCCGGGTCCAAGCCAATGAATGTCACCCCAGTGCCAAGAAAGTAATCACGCCCAGCAGTCCTTTGACACCCAGAGCACAAATTGAACCGTTCGTTGTCTATATTAAAGCAATAACTCTCTCTCATGGGCTAGACAGGGTTGGGGGGGGGGAGGTTTGGTTGTTGGATGACAGACCTCTGTTATCATCCTCTTCACCTCAACATCAGATTGCCAGGCGTGCAGTGGCGATGGCGCCTCATGTCAGTGCTGATACTCATATGTCTGTAGGGGAAGGCTAGGGTACCAGCTGTGAAAAAGCCACTAAATACCCCATGATTTTTAGACAGAAGTGACAGGGTGAGTCAAAATGTCAAAATTTCATATGTGAGGTTTGAAGAAAAGTCTGTATCCATTCTGTCCATGTGACACCACTACTCTGCAGTGATGATGTCTGAGCTGAGATGCATTACTGTATCGTCTCTTACTCAAGAGACGAGGTCAAATCAGATGGGAAAAGTCTGGGTAAAACGCATTTTACGTCTCATTCTATTAATATCAATGGAAGTCAATAAAGTTCTTGATATGAGCTTTTAAACAAAGCCTTCTACATTTAGAGGAGAAATGATGATCCAGTGTCTCCTATGTCAATATCCAGGATGTGGCTGTTGGATTCCAGGTAATGCACTTTGATAACTTAAACAGTAACAATGTGGCTTTTTGCCCTTACTAACTTTTTATTTTATTTTTGTATTCCTTCTGAGAGTACGCCCTGTTCATTCTTCTTCCACAAGCTCCCATGACAGGATCTGCTTTGATTCACGCTGCCGTGTCGCAGCATTTCATTTGCCAAGGCCTTTAATTTTACAGTTCCCTAGTTGGCTGTCAAATACTGTGGCGTGAGAGGTAAGGAGAGGACCTGTACCCGTTTGGCAGCTTTCTCCACCCCTCTGGGTAGTATAGTGGAGTTTAGGGAGTTGAGCTTTCATTAGTGATGTACTGCAGTGCTCAAAAAGAGCTATAGGCGTCTGACACAGTGCTGGACTCGGGCATGTGCACAGCTGGTTTAGAAGTAGGTATGCTTGTGCAGACTAAAACCTGTGTGTTTTGTTATCTACACGCACATCTATTTTTGGTCCACTGAACCGATACTTCCAGTTTCTTCTTCCGAGGTGAGAAGCTGCGCATCCCTTGACATCTCTGGATCAACAGGATGAGAGGCAAGGTTGGAAAATAGAGAGACCAATCTCACATTTAATTAATGATTAATTAGCTCCGTGGGGAGAAACATGTTTTGAGACGACAGACACATTTAATTTTTTCTATCTCTTTTTTTTTTTTATCTCTCTGTCACTGTCTTCTTATACCGCTGTTCTGTGGGTCAGCCAGACAAGAAATTGTAAGACATGTTGAATTAAGGTTGCACATAGCATTAAGTGGCATGTACATTCATTTTTACTGTGAAGCATTGCATTCCAAGCAGTCGTATCCATAATGAGTACAGTTTGTTGTTTTCTGATTAAAAATCAAGGTTTTTAACTTTGTTAACATATGATACGTTTTAGGTTACAAGACATATGAGCAAAATAAACTATAGGCTATAGGCAATGGCTTTGAATCTGAAAAGGTCTGTGTGACCTCAGAAAAGCGAGGTCAGAAAGACAACCTTCATGTAAAACATTGTGGGAACAAAAACTGAATATTTTCAGAGTGAAGCTGTACAGCTAATAGCCTACGCCTGTGTTGTGGCAAACTGATGTAATAAGAAGCAAGGGCTCATGCTATGAGGTGAAGTTAGACAGTTGCTTTGAATAGCAAGGCTACCACATTGCAAGGATCAGAATATTTGTGTTTTCTTGTGTTTTCTCACCACTCACTGGCTGGTAGAACGAAGCAGCTGTTGCTCTGGCCAGCAGGTTTGAACGAATCTAGTTCAACCACACAGCTGGCCACCTACTAGCTAGATTTACTTAGAGCAGGGGTCTGCAACCTTTACAATCCTAAGAGCCAACTTTGCCCTCAGCCTAGCTAAATAAATCTCATTTAGAGCCACAAATGTTGCATGACCCCTTGCAAAAAGACAACTTATTATTTTTGATAAATAGCTACGAAAGGAAATTTTTCATTTTTGAAAAACAATTTCACTTTTCTATTTTCAGGTTTTAAAATAAAGAAAAACAAAACTTTGAATAGAAGATTTTCCTCTATGGGATGTAGATATATATATTTTTTCTTTTTTTAAAAGCCCATAGTTTCAAAACTAAATGGCAAGAAAGATCTAAAAGAATATTATGGTACTTTTAGTGTCATTATGCTGTGGAAATTCAATGCAATTATTTCATGGAAAAAACTGCTGAAACCTGCATTTGTCACAATATCTATATTTAAGAACATTAGCTGGTTCTTTATCACTTATCATTTTTATCCTATGTTATTAAGAGCCATTGTGGATGGTCCAAAGAGCCCCTGACTTAGAGGGTTGGCTAGCTGCAGCTGCTAGCCGGCAGGTAGCATACTACAACGAGGCAGAGTGGTTGCTTACTCAAGCCAAGCTTAAGCCCCCGCTTTCCACTTGTACTTACCCTGCTCTGCTCTACTCTACCGGTCTGGCTCTACTCTACCCGTTTTTTGATGATTAGTGAACAACTATGTAATAATAACACTGTAGCCTAATCTTTTTATTCAATGGTAAAGTCAGCAAACAACAATCACGCAAGCACTGTTACTGGTGGTCTTTAAAAACAGGGTTGAGAGTCGCTATCTAGTGACTTCACAACATTAGGCTAATCACTGGCCTCACTCTCCCCGCTTGGAACCTCAATGGAGTAGGTGCCGTCAGAGTACCTACTCGGCTCCACTCGGCCTGAGAAACCGCAAGTGGAAACACCCTGAAACCTTGTAGAGTAGGGTAGGGTAGGGTAGGGTAGGTAGGCTACAAGTGGAAAGGGGGGTTTAGTAGCAACAGAATGCTAGCTGCTAGGCTAATGGCCACCTACTTTCCAGTTTAGCATCTACAAAGCCAACAAGCTGCTAAACTGGATAACCTAGATGCTAGCAGGTGCTGCCCTAGCCATTTGGTGGGTGGTAAATATGAATGTTAAAAGTGATGGCATCATTGTTCTGATAGTTCCACTTGCATGTGAGCTTCTTCCTTTTGAGAGCTCAAATATGTAAGACTTATTTTACCCAATATTAGAACCTGTCATGTAGCAAAGTCAAAATAAACAGGGCAGGCAGAGATGTGGGTGGATTTAGGTTAGCATATTCATAAATCCTCATTCCATTTTTATAAGAACATGCCTTTTACTTAAGGGCATCGTGGGATTAGTAATCTTGGATTTAATAGGTAACTGAACTAGTTTAAAATAAGGAATAATTTCAATACAAATTAATTCATGTAGTTTATTTATGTCCAGCAAACTAATTCTAGTCCCGAGAGAAAATATTTACATAAACAGGTCATCCGTTGGTCATGTTCCAAGACCAATGTCATATCCACATGGGTTCTCCCTTTGGCTCAGTTCCACCGAGTGTCTTGAAATTTAGATGGGTATTTCCTGCTTAATCTTGCCAACAGCAAACCGAATGACAAATAAACAAACACTGAAGGCATGCAGCCTCTTTAGCACATTCAGATGTGCCTGCATTTAGTTGGACAAGATTCATGAGCCAAGCAGTTGTTTTTTTGCCACGTCATGCATGTTTCTTCATGAATATTATAAATGATCCGAGACCTGGCATTAGATATGTCAACCAGCATGCGCCTTATGTAATCACCGGTTACTTTGTTGTCACAACCTGCTAAAGACTTAACCTAAGTCATCGTTCTGTGTTTAATCCGTGTAGCAGTGGGGATTCTTTGATCATGTGCCGCAGACAAGGGTGACAAATGCAAACCACATTAGCTATAGCTGCCTGTCCTCGTCTGTTTTCAGCACATTATGTAGAGCTATGGTAATGCATGCTCACAGACCTGCTAACGTACATCAATGGGAGGATGATGGTCCTTATATGGAGATTCAAACAGAGTGAAATTAATGTTATATGCTCCAAAATCCATCACTTTTCTCTATACCATCATTATAAATACATTATGGTACAGCTTTTCAGTCGTGACAAGGATTAATGCAATGATCTGTATATCAAAGAGGTGAATAAACTTATATTGTCTTGTTCACTTTAATCAATATTTTAGGCTCATACCAAGCCCTGCATGCCTGTTTCTATCTTATAACTTGTCTTTTCTCCATAAACTACACAGCTCTGTTGGCTGGTAGAGCTTCAGTGTTCATAATGGTTTAGTAAGAAACTGAAATGACTTGGCAATTATTTGAGAAGTTATGCAACACATGATTAAAATTCTACTTCTGGCCTGCACATTGAAAAGCTCGTAGGGGAGAATGGCAGATGATCCCCCCCCATTAATGAGGACCTACACTTACTTTGCACATCATGCAGTCTTTCTGGAGGTTCTGCATTCATGGACATGTTTGGCTCTATATTCTCATCTCTGTTTGAGGCTTGGGGCCCACAGCAGCATTAGCTCCAGTGTACTGCAGTTGGATTGTGTTGCATTGTTCTGCTGCACAAGTTTGGAACCAGTGGTTTAAAACAAGGAAAAATTCAGATTGTTTTTTTTTTTTATTTTCAAGGATTTTTTACCCACAGCAAGTATTATATGTGTTTATTGAATATGATATACCTGTAACTTTGGAAGCTAAAACGCATCATTGGGGCTCATATGGATCCTCCTGAACTAAACCAGGTAGCTGGTGAAGAAGGAATCAAAGTCCTCCAGCTTTTTAAACTTCAGGTTGGACCAAACAATTTTTTTCCCTTATGCCGGCGGATTTAATGTGGATACTCATTCTGGGAATACTCATTTATGCAAGGCTCTCCATCATGGGAGATCAGCGTCTCTCGTTCTCAATTAACTTGCGCTGCTGGCTTGAGATATTTGGGAACAATTAGAACGGGAGGCTGCAATCTAGACTACCGTGGGGGGAAAGCGCCGAGGGAGATAGACCGAAAGTTATTTGCATGTTTGCCGATTTAGAGAAATTGCTCGCGTCCATCATCTTCAACCGGCCTGGTGCTCTGGAGATGGGAAAATGAAAGGTAAATTGTTTGTAGCATAATTGGGGTTTCTTGTTTTGTTTTGTTTTTTCTTTGCTTTTGTTTTTTCTTCTTTGCACACGTCACTTTGCACAATGGCAACTTGTGTTGATTTGACCTGCATTAGCGTGCGCATCAGTGTTGATTTTATATTTTCATGGTGGTTTGACTGATAGCTGGAGTTTAGAAAAGTAGTGCAACGCAGAAAAAAAAATCTCATGAACCAGATTCAAACAAATGTGATACCCATTCCTCCTCCTGCATTCTCTCTGTTTTACTCTGCTCCGCTCACTCTGCACACCACATTAAGGATATTGCTTAACTCATGGGGATATATCATAATCACTAATTTATTCTCTCTTCAAGAGGTAGTTTGGGAAGCACTGTGCAGCATGCTGCATGCCTCCTCATGCAAGATGATGATGAGCATGTTTATCTGCTCGCGCGAGCAGGCAGATGTGTCCTACTTCGCCACCTGCCATCAGTCGCCGCTCCGTCGCTGTGGTTCTCACCTTCCCTTAACAACCAGAGCCACAGATCTGCCACTAATTGTGTAAAGGTCAAACAAGTAGGCAGGTATTCCTCAAGCTGCTTTTTTTTCTTTTCTTTTCTTTTTTTTTTTATGGATGCCCTGCCAAGCACCTCAGCTCCAAGCGAGTTGTCGGAGACGAATGCTGCAGGTCCGCTGTTTGCTCAGTAGGTCCAATTAGGAGACAACAGACTGATGGCGACTCTGCTGGTGTGTGTGTGTGTGTGTGTGGCTCATTAAGGGGGTTACACACACACATGCATGCACACGTTTTGCACAAAAATCTACCTCTTATATCAGCAACTTGTACAAGCAAGGTAGGCTAGCGTAGATTTTTTGCACGTTTTAAAAGCACAGACTCATCCATCAGTCGCGTTCGCTCACACTTTGTCGAACAACTGCTATCACAGGTTTTTCTGTCAAAGAGTCGTCCCCTCCCCCCCAACACCACCATCAACATGACTTACTCGATCCAGCTCTCTCTCAATTGTCTGTCTTCTCTGTTGCCAGAGATTGTATGCAGCACCCGTTTGTAATCTCTTTATGAATTTTTCATGTCGCTCAGTGTGCAAGAGAATATGTACATAGAGCTGTTTCCATTAGACTTCTCTGTGTGAAAGTGTTTGGGGGATGTTTGCAATTTTATGTCAGGAGATCATGTGTTTCTTCCTATGTGTGTGTGTGTGTATGTTTGTGTCAGAACAGTTTGTCTCTCAGTGTGTGAGATGCTGCAGCAGTTAGCTCCGGGGGTTGTAGACCACAGGGGTTTTTGTAATAGATGTCCCCCACGCCTCGCAACACAGCTTATCTAGATCCTCGGGGGAATGCTTATATGTGTACGTGTAAACCTGTCTTGTCAGCCGCCATTGTCGCGGCGGGGCACTCACACACCAAGAAGCAAGAAAGCAACACACACACATTGCAGTTTGTTTCTGAGCTGACCAGCAGGACTTCGGCACATGCTCCAGGGTGGTGTGGGGCCTCACCTCATGCTGCGTTGCCTCCAGAGATGGCTGACTGGTTATAACACAATGCGCTTGTCCAGGTAGAAACTCTAAAAACACTGAACCTGATTACTTCAGTCGAAATGATTTAAAACACTTTTAATTAAAGATATAAAAACAGCGGATTAAAAACATCTTAAATGATATTCAAAGCGTTGTTGCTGAAATCCAGCTTCTTCTTCTCTCACTACAGATGTCATCTGTCCCCAGACACGAACCAGTAGAGTTACATGAATTATCAAAGTGGAACAGTCTGTATTAAATTCTGTGCCAAGCTATTTTAAAGAGTTGCGAGGTTGCAGCGAGATCCCATACTCTAGTTGGTGTTTAATTAACTTTTTTTCCAGCACAACGGTTCTGGGAACAAAACTATTACAAAAGTTTAACTTCTGTTGCCAAAATTTTTTTTTTTCTTTGACACTTTCTCAGTTACTTGATAAAAGACTTGGGAAGTTACAGCTTTCCTGTTGAATGAGAAACCAAAAAAAAACGACAACTATACCCTCGATCAATGTTAATATTTGACTCATCTAGACATAAGAAAAAGTAATTAACTAGTCCTTACCTGAGCTTATTGAGCATCAAGGCATGATACACTGCTGCGTGTCAGTATTTATTGAACAAAAAGTGAGACAACATTTCATAGGAATTAAAAAGATTCAGCTGGGAGTTAAGGAGGAAAGACATCAGCAGTGATCTCAGGGAAGCAACTGTTGCCGACTTTCACCTGGGAAGGGCTATTAGGCCATCTCCAAATGGTTTGGAGTCTATGGTCGACAGTTCCAAGCATGTCCCAGCAAGTCTCCCTCAAGATTAGAGAAATCCTATAAGCCCATCAGCTATATTCTAAATTACACAGGACTTAGTTTACATGTTTGATATTTTTTATAGAATTTTATGACAGTACAATTAGAGAAATGACTGAACAAGTATGGCTTGTTTGGAAGTGCTGGCATGATGAAGCCTCATCTCCAGGGATCAAATTAGGGGCTTTTGGGAAGTATTCCTAAGTCACCTGCACATTCATCTACAGTAAATACCAGTCACAAGTCTGGACACACTTTCTCTTTAGATTTAAATGGGAAAATGTGTCCAAACTTTTGACTGTATATTTATGCATGGCAGCACAGATAAAACACATTCTGCGACTGATGTATGCAGCTGATACAATCAGGAACATCTCATATAAACACACAATGCTGACACATTAAAGATGAACTGCAGAACATTTGCCATTTTTCTATCGACGGCTGATTCGGTGAGTTCTCTCCAGACAATAAAATGTTATCTTGACTCTTGTCTTATTTCTTGCTCTGTCCCTTTCGTTTTCTTTTCCTCCAATAATGTCTTCTTGTGTTTTGTTGCTGAATCAGTCGTGATGCGCGTTCAAAACAGCCAGTGTGTTTATATCTGCTTGTTAGTATGGGACATGGTGCATAAAGCGAAACTCGGCTGCAACATCATGCGGCGTCCCAGAAGATAAAGTATAGTGCAGTTCCTCAGCCGCGGGACGCTGCTGGGCAGCGACAGCTCCAGAAATTAACTTAATAGATGTCACTGCACCATCAAACGAGTCTGGATCGTGAAGTTTTAAGGTTGGAAAGTTGCGTAATGCGTCTTTAATGCTATTCTTTTCATTTAAGAAACATCTGGAACCTTGAGGAGGATAATTAAATCGAATATAACCTGAAATTAGGCTGTTTTAGAGCTCTACCATGGTGTTTCAGGTTAGTGTTCTCAGGAGACCTCATCAGCTTTTCAGGGCTTCTTACACGCTCCCCTTGTAATTAGCTTTTCTCACTAAAAGAAACATGACAACACTTAAGATTGCAAAGTTAGACCTCAACATTTCACATGACTTCTGGAGCAATATTCTTTGAACAAACAAGACCAAAGTGGAGAGCAGCACATTTTATAAAAAGCAAAAACAGCTTATCAGCACAAACACCTCATACCAACTGTCAAACACACTGGCGGAGGGCTGATGATGAGGATACAGGCTCCTTTTAGAGCTGCAGGTCCTGGACACCTTGCAGTCATTGAGTGGATCATTAACTCCTCTGTGTGCATATTCTAGGGGTCTGCTTAGTTTCCCACACACTGATTTTACTTTTTGTTTTAGTTTTAGTTAAATACACTAAGACACAATGTAATATCATGTCTTTATATAGACACATTCAGAGACATGCAGTTTTTCCGCATTGTCAGTAATGTACCACCCTCAGTATATGACATGCAGCTAACGATAGCCTGCCTCTTTGAGAGGGATAGTAACACATCTATACATGCATTACTGTGTCTATGTGCACAACTGGTATCATCAAGACTGAGTAAGAATTAGTTAAATATCATACAAAGCCTCTGATGCTCCACAGTAATAATGTGTGTCGCTGCATTGCTCGGCTGCCCTTTTAGCAAAAGCCCAGAAAATGTTTCTCATCTCTGTCCGCTGAGAGTCAGTGCGAACTACACTTACACCTGCTGCTTTTAATAGTAATATGTGATAACCGTTCAGTTCTTTGTGTGTGCATGTGCAAGTTCCGTTATGCTCGAGCATGCATGTCAAAGTACTGCAGAAAGGCTCCAATGTGCTCTAGGTTTTAAGTAATCTCATTGGTTAGTGATTATGTTTCAACTTTCATCTTCTAAAAAGAGACTAAATCGAATACTTAATTTAGTTTGTGCTCATTAGGAACTGAACCCAAGTGGGACCCCTGGCTAATATGGGACAAGGAAAGCTGGCAACATCAGCCATTACATAACGCCCGCATTGATTTGGTATTACAGCCTTGAAGTCATAATGGTGTTTGACTGCAAGAAATACAGACATATTGGAAGGGATTGAGAAGGGGGATGAAAGTGTAGTCCACAAGGAGAAAGACTAAGGTCTGATTTCAGCTCTTGTTTTGGACTTCACCCAGCAGAAAGCCTATAGTCCTCCCAGTGAAACGTATCATCTTTCTCGTAGATTTCATTCTATCAGGTAAACTGATATTTATTGATAAAGCTTTGTCACAAAAGAGCACCTTAAACTAAGCTGTGGGGATCGCAAGATTATCATGAGATAATGTGAGGAACTATGTTCTTTAGGAGATATGAAGGCGGAAATCATGGTGTTAAGAACGGAACAAGGTAAAACAGGATGATAGCGTTCCATAAATCCACCACTGATGAGACGAATTCAAGCTTTTGTTGAAATATGTATATTTACAGCTTCATAACATGCCTCTCCAGAGGACATTAAGGCACAGATCACATCTATTTAAAATGAAGATGTGTTGAAAGAAACCAGTGATGTTCAGAGCCAGAGCAGCATTACACGTATAAATGTGATGACACGAAAAACAGCCGCCATTTAGCCTCGTCTTTAAATTCCTGCAGTGATCACAGGCACAGGTGTGCTGCTGTTTGGTCACCCGTACATTTCCCTTGCTGCGAAGCTCCTTTTTCCTAATCGCATCATCTTGGATTCAAGCCCAGTGTGAGTAATGTGGGTTTGAAACTCAGAAAATTAATTGTGATGACTGATTGGCTGGAAGAGCTTTCTAGCTTTGCACATTAAACATGTCAGCATGGGGCTCTGGGACATAATGAGGATTGATGATGACGATAATGTGTTGAACATTGTTTATTATTTTGTAAAGATCTAAATACCAAGCAAACATAGAATAATCAGGAAATTTAAAAAGTTGGATTAGTCATGCAGATATGGGCCATATATATCAGATTAGACATGAGCCATTATGGGATTGGGACTATTACATCGATTTGGTGGATAATGATTCAACGATTGTTGATATGATTCAACTTAGGAGCCAGAAATTGATATTATGGTATCCTAGAGTCTCAAAACTGAATATTTTTAATAACCTATTGATAATAACCAATGTAGTACAGTCTGATTTAGATTGGTGTTATTGCATTGCTTATCATGTATCGATGTACATCAATGTATTATTACACCCGTGATTATGGCAGGTGGATAACTTAAAGTCAGAGTAAAGCAAAAATAAATCAATATCTTATTACAGCCATTTTCTTGCTTGAAGTTTTTATTTCTGCTTCCTTACTTTTTGTAGACGGCCAGTCCCTCATAGAGCACTTTTATTTATTTATTTTCATCCCATACGCTCTCATCTTCTCTCAGCTTCTTCTTTGGTCACAGCCATCACTGTACTTGAACACCACATCCGCATGAATTCCTCACTTCCCCTTTGAAGACAGAACTACAAATAGTCACACAATCCCTAACCCAGACCTGTAGCCGCTGCTCCGATTTCACCAGAGTGAGAAAACGTTTCCTCTCATCTCTTGTCCGCTCACCTCACACGTCCCGCTCTGCTCGTTTCCCACCACGTGAACCCCACTGCTGTTCAATCTTTCCACTCATCTCTTCATGTGTTTGTGTATATACATAACTGCTTGTGTGTCACAGGGCTTCCCTGATGACCTTGTACTCTGTGGCATGCGGGTGATTAAGGATCAGGGCCAAACACTATTTCCTTTTCCATGGGAAGATGAATGACCCTGCTTGACAGTGGCTGCCTATGGCCTGAGGGCAATTAGAGTTTGCTGAGAGGCAACAACCCTCGCTGCTCCGTGTACAAAGGCAGGTCCTTGAGAAAAACAGAAATACTCGACACAAAACCCATTCTGCTGAAACCAACACGCTGCGGTGATGCCGAACAAATTAAATGCACTTTCTTCTCTTCTTTTTTTTTTCCACCTTTCCAGCTGTTTCCCTCCTGCTCTCCTCGCCCAATTTCTTATAAACCTGAAAGGAAAATAAAAAAAAATAAAAAAAATTGTGCTGACTCCAGGAGGCTTCCTAGAAAGGCCCACAGTTGGGCGCTCATTTCGAAATATCAATATTTGATCTTGGGAATCATTTAGCATATGGCTCTGGCCCTGCAAGTTGGCTCTGGAGCTCATTCCGTTGTAATTTACACATTATATCCAGGGACAGCAGGACCTCCAGTCCTTCTGCACTGGTTGCGTTTGCTTGCCTCTCTCTCTGTGTTACTGTTACTAATGAAGATTAAAGCTCACGAGAAAGTGTTTGATTGGAATCACTGTGTTTGTTTTAACACCTCCCCCTTCCCCCTTTCCTATCTTTTCTCCTTTCTTTCAGTATAAAGCATCTTTCTCTGTCACAGAGTAAAAAGAGTTGTGGCAGCCTATTGATAGGGATATGGCCTCGTGCCATTGATTCTTCTTGTAATACAAGTCTCTTCCTCGTCAGGCTGTCAAAGCTCAGATCGGACATGATAACACGCACGTCAAGCAGCCGTCAATAGAAAGGCTAAGCTTTCGCCGCTGAGATGACTATCTTATGTTGGTACGAGGGTGGCTGGAGTAGAGGGGGGGGGGGGGGGGGAGTGGTGAGATAGCGAGAAGAAAGACATGGGAGCTCAGATTTCTGTCACTATCCTTTTCTCTGGCTGAAAAATCATCCGTGGTGTGTCTTTCTGACTAACGTGTAAAAAATATATACTTATGACCAAGGAGCACCTTGGGGAAGTAGAAATTGCTTTGAATTGTATGTCTTTGATTTGCCTTTGCCCCTTACCTCCCCCCCTCCCCCCTTGATCTCTGAACATGCAGCCACATCGGATGTCTTTGCCGACTGACTCCCAGGATGACGCAGTCAAGAAATTTGATTTGTTTGGGTTTATTCACATCATTGAGAATAAAACAATCTTGCTTTAGGCGTCCAATGCGCCCACGTTGTAAATAAACCAAAGTGGGTTTGATAGCGCGGTTGTAATGTGGATCTATTACGTTGTGACTCCTCCCTTGTTCTCAAAAGGCTTTTGTTTCTCCGTGTTTTCTCCAGCCTGCGGGCATAAAAACACATGAAGGTCATTTGTTATGATAAGGCCATGGTACGTTCAGCGGCAATCCTCCCGCGCCCTCCCCGATGATATGACTCAGTGTACCGCACTTAAGCATGTGTGCCCAGATTCCCAGCATCTCTCCGAGATTCGGCTCTGTTCACACTCATATTTCATGTCATGTTTGTCACCCGGGGGCCCCGGCTGAGTTTTAGCCTTTTTACACTGCTTTTACCGACCCACGGGAAAATTATAGACAGTGGGCGAGTACATTATGTCTTTCTCTCTCCCCCCCCCTGCCAAACACAAGCCCCTGCTTTGATGTGACCGATCAAATCACTATCATGCTCAGCAGAATATTCGGCTGTAGCCGATGCAGCAGCTGCTCTTGTTACCGCCCATGTGTTTGATTAGCTTTATTACAACTTGAAACATTCCCTGTTTAATTAGTCCGGCTCTTAGACTCTGGCTGTCAGAAGACAATAGATAAGTGATCAGTTGGATTGGTGACATTTTTTTCAAGATGGTGTGTCTGGGTTTTTGCCGTAGGGTTGCACTGATGTGATTCGTTTACTTCTTTTATTTTTATTTATTATCTGTTGGCAAGTTGAGAGTCCGCAACATAGATTAAATATAACAATATTGTCCATAGTGGCATTTAGAACAGCTTTCTGAGCATAAGCTGTAAATGGAAATGGTGTTGCACACATCTCTCCCGAGTTTAGTCACATTTATTATTAGGCACAGGTGTGAATACATGGTGTGAATGCACTTTTGGTTCTGCAGACACAATAGTAGCTAGTAAGCATCAGTAGCTAAGCTAAGCCAGAAAAATAATTTGATATCCAGGCCTTTTTTTTTTTTTTCAGTTCTTTGATTCTTGTTTAAACCAATTTGACTGGAAAGGTTTTAAAGATGTAAACACTGTGGCTCTTCTGTGTCTAAAACTGGATTTTATTTGTCTTTGGATGAAATCTGTCAGACACCAGCTCCATTTACCTGCTGGATGCAGCAGAATCTGGCAACCCACATTCCTTCTCCTGCTGCTAATATGGGTTGACGGCTTCCTTTTTTTCTTCTAATGTGCTGAAACTAAAACATAAATTCCTGTTTTTTCCAGCTTACCTAATAGCTATAAGTACTCCACCTGTCCACGCAGGAAGATATCCCCTCTTGATGTGGTTTCAGTATGGCGATGAGTGACGGCCCCCATAGAAAAAGCAGCACATTAGCAGAACAGCAGCATTAGCCCTCCTTCAGTGACTGCACAGCATGCATTTGTGCATAGCACTGAGAGGAGCTCACCCATGGCTGTGCAGCCCTCAAAACCCAATACATCATTGCTGTAATTAGGCACAAAATGGACAGGGGAATGAACAGCGGTGTGCAAAAGTCTTGAGCCACCCAGCATTTCACAAGCAGCTGCAGTCGCAACCATTGATCATTTGTTCCCATTTTTCAGTGCTTCCAAAAAAAATGTCAAAGGTAACACAGATTAACAGGCGGGAAATAGTCGTTTTGCACCAACAAGGTGATTCTCAATTAGCTATTAGCCAATAAAACTTGTCATATCTCAACGTGGTGTGCAGGGTGATCTCAAGAGGAAATAGCTGGCCAAAATATATCTACAGCAGAGGGACAGGATGTGAAAGTGAAGTTCTTACAAAGTGGGAACAAATCCAGCAAAGACCTGACCTGAACCTGAGAGATGCATCTGGTCCTTCAGTTGATCCATCTACTGTTCACTGAAGCATCAACAGAAATGGTCTCCATGGAAGGGGAACCATCGAAAAACCATTCTTCGGGAAAGGAACAGGGGAGTTAACGCTGAGGTTTGACAAAAGACACAAGAACTGGACTTAAAATCAGTGACAGCAGGTCTGATGGAGAGATGAAACCTCCCCTGAGCGCAGACTTCAACGTTATTAAAGCAGAGTGGTGTCATCCAGACAGAGAACAGAGCAAAAGGCAGGAACAATCCAAAGAAAAGCTTGAAGGTGAACCACTGTGGACCCTTTTGCAAGGCCCTTAACTGTATCAGAGGTCATTTAATTTTCATTATGCGTGCTAACATCATACATAGACATAGAAAAATACAAAGAACTTGTGTAAAAGGTAAAGGTATAAACTGTATTTATTAAGTTATTTAAGGATTTTAACTGTAAGTTTATTAGTAGTTTTTACTGTTTTTAATTTAACTTTTAATTATGTTTTAATTTTATTTCTCTAGTTTTTAGTCAACAGTACAAGAAAACATATCTAAGACAATTCAAACTGTATTGAAGAATAAAGCGAGTCAAACATAATATTGACTGTCAAGCTTGTTGTAATTGTCTCATATGCTGTATTTACATCTATGTTTGCACAGAGTTCAGAGTGGTTCACTGTTTTCCAGGTACTGTATAGAGGAATAATGAGCAGGTAAAGACTATTGCACAGAACTATAGATGAGTATTCTCTAGTTTTAGTTCTGATTGCAGAAACTAAACATGCCCAAACAGCTACAGATGATTTAAACAGGATATCTGTTCCAATAGATTAAACTTATTTCTGAAAATCATCTTCATTTACGGCATGTTTGAAATCTCATGAGCTTCAGCCGAGCTTAGAAGTGCATTTTTCCAAACTTAACCAAAAGAGGTTTTTTTTGCTCCTTACATAAAATAGAATCAGAAGAGTCATCAGTTTTTATACTGTAGTAAAATGACTATATTAGATAAAAAAATATATATCTGTGAACTATTTTGTGGGGGAAGATGAATAAATAAAAGAAGTATTGGTGTCTCGGCTTCAAGGTTTTTGTTAGTTGTCTTTTTGTTCAGTTTGAGGTCAGGCCTAAGTGCCACCTTTCTGAGGTAATTACCGCCTCCCCATAAATGGTTTCTGCCTTTTTGCTGGATAAGAACTCTTAACTAAACAGCTTTGTAAAGATTTTTTTTTTTGAAGAAGAAAAAGGCCCTGTGTCAGTGCCGTCAATTGTAAACTGAAAGCTGTATGTTTTGAAACTCGTGTCTCAAAGAGGCTGTCTATCTCCATCGATCGCCGGTGTGATCCCTTCAGCTCTTGTGCTGAAGTGGTCAAAGGTAAATGCTGTTTTAATGAAGTCTGGTTATTGATTTGTCTGTGCTGTTTGTTTGTGCAGTTAGAAATTTGACTGTCACTTGAAGCCAGAGTAATCAGGCTGGATGCACTTTCTGCTCTGAAATCGTTGTGTATGCGCGGATGCGTTTTCCTGCACACACAGGAAGTAGGCGGCACGTGCGGACGTGATAAAGCTTCCCGAACACAAAACAAATCAGCCTGCAAATCCGTCCTTTTTAGAGGAAAAAAGCACGATTGCAGCATTTGTTGAGAGTAATTACATTGAAAAAGAAAAAAAATCTTTGCTGCTAAAATATATGCCACTCTGTGTTATGGAGATTTAGACGGAGAATTGGATTTCTCCAGCTGTGAAATCAGTTTTGTAGTCCTGCTGGCCAACCACGTCATTATGCTGTCCCCCCCGCTGTAGGCTCCCACCGCTGCACACACCAAGCCCATGCCTTTTCCGCTCCGCAAGCTCTTTTTTTTTTGCATTTACGGCATCTAGCCTCGTGCCACATGTTATTATCAACGTCTTGGGTCAACTTAGCGAAGACTCTGAGCCATCTGTGTCACTTCATTGGTTCTGCGTTCGCCCGGATGCGGAGAAATGGCACCCGAAGCCTTTTTATGAGAAGCGCTTCAATCTGAACCGTCGTGGCAGAAGAGATGCATCATATGTTTCGGAAAACTAATCAAGCATGCGTGTAGTGGATCTCCAAATGTCAAACATCACACTTCAAAAGCCCTCTTCAGTATTTCTGAGTGGGATCAGTCGTCAAGATGAGAGGGTCTTGTATTCTGAGTTAGCAGATGGTTTATAGAGAAGGCAACATTTACATTTACAGGAGTCTTTAACCCCTCTTGTCTGTTTCACATTTAATCTCACTGTGTACACAAGAGATTACACATGTGATGACTACTTGGAAGACTACAACGAGGGCAATCATCAACACACAACAACACTAACAATAATCCATATTACTAATCCATAATTTCCTGGTAAATATTTTTGTAAGGCATAATTCAGCCTGCAGCTTGTTAAAGGCCCACTACTGAACTTTGGCAGATCGTCTCACTTTGGCTGCCCCTAACGACGGTTAATTCGGTACCCATCTTGCATCCTGTCTCTTCTCTGAGCTCTCTCCAGCCCATCAAAGCCAGTCCAAAGTTGACTCTTGTCTTATCTCTATCTCTTTCCCTTTCTCTCTTTCTTTTCTTTGCTTCCTCTAAGAATGTCCTCTTATGCATCTTGACTGAGTCAGCCACAGTGCAAGTTCAAAAACAGCCAGTGATGCGGTACCGTAAAGTGAAACATAGCTGTAACGTGATGCCTGGGGACAGGTAAAAGAAAAAAAAGTTGTGAAGTGTGGTTTCGCAGCCTCAGGACACTGCAGGGCAAAAACAGATCCAGGAATGTACGTAATAACTGTCAGTGTGCCATCAAAACGAGTCAGAAGCAAAGAGTTTTAAGGTCTGAAACTTGTGCAGTGTTGCTTTAAGATTCTTGACAACAACTATGAAACTATCAGAGCTTCCACAGCACTGCAAGAAAGTGCATGGCCCTCTTCTGCTGCGTATAAACCAAATTAGCTGTGAATGAGCTTCACCCTTTAAAGTCCTCTAGAGAATAGAAATAAGAATCTATGTTTTGTTTTTGTTTTTTAACAAATGCTTAAGATAACAGTTAATATAGTACAAATAGTGAAATGGTCAAAACTTAATACTGTGATGGGATAACAAACTTATTTTTGGTATCGCAGACCCAAATGAAGTGGTGGAGATGACTCCAGCTGGTTTATTTACAAAGGTTTTCCTGATATAGTCACTGAAAATCTTGTTCTACCAAACAGGAGAATTGATGAGGACTGATGCACCAAATAATCAATGAATTAAATTAAATGTCAATCTATCCAATGAAAAGAAGCCCTGCCTGGGAAAAACAACATGGCTGCAGGAAGTCCTCTTTGCATCCTGTGTGAAGCTGTTTTTGGACTTAGAAAGCTGTAAAAGATTTATTTTATTGCACTTACATCATCAAATTTGAACTCAGACTTGTTCAGACACCAAGTTACATCTGGCCTACAACTGTAACCGTCTAAATGTATCTGACTATGACATGAAATGGCATTTAAAGTGGAAGAAGTGTGTAAAGTCGAGCATGAACTCCACATGGATGTTGCACATCTCATAATTTTGGGTACAAATGCCACAAATAGATATTTTAAGAAAATTTCACTGAAATAGGAAGAGGGTGTTATTTGCTCTGCGGTGCCATCCTGAGCTTTGGACTCTGTCTGCAAACAAGTCAAGAGAGCAGAGAGTATAAAATGTGTGATTAGGCTTTACCTCAGGGCAAAAACCATTACAACATTGATCTGTCTGCCAAACACCTTCTTAAATATAGTCACGGCGGTATCTGTTCGTATATTAATGAGCCTAAACCTCTTTCCAGACATAGAATCTGTAACATTGCTGGCACCGTCTGTCTGTTAGATGTCATTTTTGGCATTCAAGCATACGTTTCTGTTATTAAATGTCTCATCAGGATGTTATTCTGGAGCATGAATTAGATTTAGAAATCTCTGATTTCAGTGCATGCTCCTGAGCTGCATCAGCTGCAGAGGAGCGGAGGAATGAATGGACAGGGGAAAAACTGTTTCGAGTTGTGATCGGGTTTGGGCTCGAATTGCTGGAACAGACTTTGAAGTGATGTTTCATCTCTTTCTCTCTGTGTGTCCCTGCCTCCCACATCTGCTGCTATGATAATAACAAGCAATAACCCTCTTTTCAGCAATAACCAAAACTTTTACGCCCGTAATGTGGCTTCAATAAATAACGTCATGTTTACTGAGAGGCCATATTTTACAGCAATTTATTTTCGAGCCTCCCCTCTTGCTTCGTTTTTTTTTTTAGCTGGGATAATGCAGTGCATTATGCACGGCGGCACAAACGCATTAACACATTATGAAATGTACTGATACAGAAAAGAGAGCAGCCCATCATGTGTAATCACAGGATAATGCTTTGAAAAAATCAACTTTTGCAACCGTGCAGTTTGTTGTACATCAGCATATGGCGGATGTAGACAGCTTTCTTTTGGCCCCTGTTGAAAGCAGCAGAACAAGCAGGGGGGGCGCGTTTCATTAGTCTGTCAAACTCAATGATATTTAGAGCCCCACACCCCTGGCCAGGACTGGAAAACTCAATCAGTGCACTGATTTCATAACCCAGCTTGGTGACAGGGCTTATTTTATCGCCCCGCTGATTCATTCTAATAAACGCCGGCTGCCCGGTGCAGCGCCTCCATCGCTGAAATACAACCCCCCCCCCCACACACACACACACACCCCGGATGCCTTACCTTCCTGTCCTCCATGAGTCGACCCGGAAAAAGAGAGGGAGAGGAGGGGATAAATCAGAATGGCGGGAACTGGAGGGTGCAGATAATCCATTGCTGCTCCGGGTGTAGCCAGCGAGCCTGCCACCCCGCTCCTCCCTCCATCTGCACCCTTAAGCACAAATCAGAAGCCGGGAAGCCGTTGATCTGTGCGGGCTCACTGGGTCCATTGATTGTGGACGATGGAGGAGGAGAGGGGCGATAAATAATCGGAGGCAGAGTGCGCAGGGTGAAGGAAAACAATTATCTGCGGAGGTGGAAAGCACATAAAGTGAGGAATGATAAACACTGTGAAATATGATTGACTCCAAGTGATATATGGGAGCTGAAGGACGGGCGGAGAGGCCTGTGTGTGCAGAGATATCCTTGAAGGCCTCACTACATTTGCTAAGGCTCTAACCACATTCTCCTCTGTGTGTGTGTGTGTGTGTGTGTGTTTGGATGTTTCTCCACAGACGACAGATGACATCGTCTCGTCGGCGGAGTGCTCCAGCGACGACGAGGACCTGGAGGAGTGCGACTCCGGACATGCAGGTGGGATGAGTGTGTCGAAGTTGTGCTTGCTCTGAACCTGGTCTAGTTCTCCTTATCTTTCTTTGATTTGCTACCGAGGAGCTTCTCCTCTTAGCATCAAGCCCCATGGGAAACTTCAAGTGTAACTTCAAAAAAAATAAAAAAGAAAAAGAAAAAAGTCTTCCGATAAGCAGCCAACTGCAAGAAAACACACATTGGAGTTTGCAGAACTCTTTGGAGACGGATAAAAAGAAGTGAGAAGTTAATTTTCTGTATGCATCCTTTAGCATGCTTTCTGTAGGAAGTCCCAACTTTTAACCGTAAATACGTCAGGACTTGTTAAAGCTCACGTCTTCCATCTCTAAGACAAGTTACACTTAGCTATGGGGCCACAGGTTGCAGACATGATGAAGCGTTGATACTAATTTTGTTCTCTCAGCATTCGATTGAGAGCAAAAAACTTTCCACAACAAAGTACGAAATTAGTATCAAGCCGCATGTCGCCCGCGCTGATGCTTCAAAATGTATCTGTCCTGTACATGGTTGACTTCCTCTTGCTGTGCGTGTGTGCGTCTCTCTTGACAGAGGATACATTTTGAGATTCTTTCGAGAACAAAGATGCTTTCAGCCTAGATACTGTGATATGTAGCAGACTAACTGCAACAGAGCCTCTTCCTCCCTTCTCCTTCTTCTTCTTCTCTTGTTTGTACCTCTGTTTCCTTCGTCGGAGGCTTGCCTTACCTGAAACATTCTAATAGAGAACAGATATCCTCGAATTTCTGTGCGCATCGTCTCTCTTTCCTCCTCCCTTCGCACACACACACACACACACACAGACACACACAGAAACTCACAGGTTTCACTTTGTGATTGCATCAAAGTGAGCTGGAGTTCGAAAATAAACACAGAGCTGGAAATATTACCGCAGATTTGAGGAAAAAAAAGAAAAAAAAAGGAGGGGTAATTTTTGAGGCGACTTGGGTTTTGGATGATTACCGAGTAAGCAGCTGTCAGTCACACTTTGTGCCCGGGAGCAGCTGGCACACGTCCTAATAATGTGGAGTGAACCAGGAGACTGTGAGCTGCATTAAAACTGGCTCGGCTCCCCCTCAGGCGTCCTGGAAATCATTAACAGCTCAGGCTATTTGATTGCTTCGCTGTCCTTCAAAATACCATCACAGCAGACTAATTGATGCCGCATTAATCTGGCTAAACACGGCTCAGCATATGTCCACTTTTTACGGCTAATAATTAGCCTAAATTAAAACAATGCTTCGACCCTGTTATCTGGGGGTGGCGAACAAAATGAAGCGTTAGCTTATTTCCTGGTATTCTAGCGGATATCTTTCCTTTTCTGGTGAGAGGAGCTTCGTTGACTTTGAAGGATTTGTTTTCTTGAAATTGATGACCGCGTTTAGCTTCTGGCAATGAGTTGCTTTTCTTAAGTCAGATTACTGAAATTCATTTTTATTTGAAATCTTTAGATGATTAAAACCTCAAACCCAAGTATTCTCAAAAAAAAAAAAAAAAGAATAAAAAAAAACGGAAGTGCGCCCAAGCGTGGTGAGAACTTTTAACCAGCAAGAACATGGTACCTCCCCCTCATTTAGTGGCAACATAGACACACTCATACCTACTGTACATTTCACCATGTTGACACAGAAATTCATATCCTCATTCCTTGCCTCGCTTCCAGTTGTATGACCAGTTGCATGACATGCTGTTGGTTTCCTTTTTTTTTGGCATTTTGTTTTGTTTATTTTCGTTTTTTTCTTCTGTGATGCACACATGAACATGAGCTGGGTTGTTTAAGATTCAAGCTTTTTGTTTCTGGTTGGGTCCAGGTTTGATAAAGCAGGGGTGTCTGATTTATTTATTTTCATTTCTTTGGTTTGGTTTTTCTTGTTTTGTTTGTGGTTGTTTTTTCCATTAGTATTATGATTTCTTTTGGTATCCTCATCATCCGCCGTCCATCCTCCAAGCAAGGATAGAGCCGCTCCTCCCGTTTTTTGCCTCATCTTGTGCCGCATGAACTTTTGGTGGTTGGAAAATTCAAAGTCCTCCTCCTCATCATCAAGTTTTGTGTTGATTTATTTATCTCTATATATTTTTTTTTTGTGCCATGTGGCTTCTAAAGAAACATCCTCCCCTCATCTTCAATCCGACGTAGGGAAATGAACGGCAACAAAATCTTTTCTTGCCATCATCCTTTTTTTGGCCTTGTGCAGGCAACCCCATTCTGTCTCAAGAAAGTTGTGTGTGAAAGAATGACCCTTCCCTCTCCGTCTCCCCTTTCCGAGCGTCACCCCCTCCCCCCACCCCCCCTTTCCCTCCTCCCTCCCCTCCATCCCCACTCAGCCACCTCCTTTCTTTTAGCCCTTCTGCATATACATGTCTGTTTGAATGCAGATGGCATAAAAAGAGTTTTATTGCCACAAAGTATATCTGTTTTTCTATTCTATCTGTTGCTCCAAGTAGAAGGCATTTGTGGCATGCGTTGTGCTGGACTGTACCACAGCTCTGTAGACTTAATAATAAACCTTTAACCCCCCCCTCACCCCACCCCACCCCACCCACTTACCTCCCCTTGCTTCTGCATGGACATGATTGGCTTCCATTAAATGTGCTGCTTATTCTCCACCCATAAGTCTCAGGCTAACTCCCCTCACCTTCCCCACCTGGCTTCTATTCTGTGTCAGTGTGCATGCTGGGGGGGTGGCACAGCAGTGGGTTCGCACCCCCCACCGGTGGCCCCCCTGCAGCAGCTCCTCCCTCGGAGGCGTCTTGTGTTTGTGCCCGTGCCTGCTGTCTCTGTCTTGTCCAGTCCACGTGCTCGTCTTGTGCTCTTGTCGTCTTGTGTGTTTAAGAAAACTGTTGAACCTTACCCCCCAACCCCCAACCCCACCCCTCCACAAAAATTTTCCCCAAGCGAGTTCCACAAGAGGGCAAATAGTGTGCAGCAAGAACCTTGAAATTCCTCTGGCTAAAACCTGAACACTTTCACATCCCCGTAACCTGCAAACCACTGGTGAAGAATGAGATAGACGCAGTTTAGAGGCAGCAACTCAATTTATGTTTCATTTCACACTTATTAACCAAGTTGCACCTTGTCATTACTGTGTAATCAGAGCAATTTTATGATTAATATGTAATCGGATTATATTAATTCATGCAAATGATTGCCATGAATAGGAAACAAGTTGGAAACAAAATGTTTGATTTGTCCATGTATAAATCACAAGTTTGATCATGTTACGATGTATTGAGTCAACAGATTCAATGTTGACATTTTGGTTGTTAGAACAGAGCAAATTGAAAAAAATGTCATATATTCCTTCGTGTTTGGTTTTTTTTTAACCGTAGAATGTTTAAAAGTGTCCTAATTGAGCCAAAATATGCTTGCTTTTGATTGTAACCAAGTTTATAACAACTACCCTGGATATTAATTGTGCACATCCTTCAAATTCCCATCACGCACGTATGATGTAATGTGGCGGTAATGTGCTTAAAAACAGCCAATGTCAGCGAGCAGAGCCCTCTCAAGTTGGAGAAGTTTATACGGGGGAGTCAAAATGCCTTCAGCTCAGAAGGGGCCACAGGAAAAGTGACTTTTTGCTCACATTAACGACTCCAGCACCAAAGATTTTATTGCACTTTGAGTCAATGCAAGTCATTTCTGTACATGGGCTGGGTTAGTGTAACACCATGCTGTAACAGATGTTCAGCAGTAGCCCTGGCTTTAAAGGGATACCGCGTAACTTTTGGCCACGGGGGGGGGCAAAACCTGTAACGTCCCACAGGCCACACGACACTGTCGCAAAATTAAGTAGTCTTTCTCTTTCTGGACTCCTCAGACACTGTTTTCACCTTCTTACTTCATTCAGCCATGAAACACTTTAGATGGAAGAGGAGGAAAAAGTCACACAAAAAAGAGCCCTCTGTGTTTATAGAGGGGGAACGTAAAGCAAAGCGCTCCGGGTCAGGTGGTCCCATGAGAGACGGATCCGCTCTCGCAAAGTTACAATGTCTGGTTTCTGAAGAGGGCAGCTCCCTCGGAGCACCGACACGCGTTAAACACTGTATATTGACCCCAGAAATCATCCATTAATACTCACATTAGGCTGATATTTGAGTCAAAAGTTACACGGTATCCCTTTAAGTACTCTGAATCTTTTAAGGCTTGAGTTGATTTAGATGCTTTTCTCGTGGTCTCGTTCTGAGCAGATGTGAGAAGCTGGACTCACCCATCAGAAACCCTTCTTTAATTTCCAGTCTGAAAGTGTTCTGCTATCAAATCAAATCAAACTTTATAAAGTGCTTTTCATGCAACCAACAACACAAACCTATTTAAATTCACACACCTCGTTATAATCTCCTTCGCATACATTCAAATCTACTAACCACTTTTACGTGGTTGACACAACCAGGGTATAGGGGGAAAAAAAGTGGACTATCCCTTTAATATCAAGCGAAAATACTGACCTTTAAGGTTTATCGTTTACATATCCTGAAAATCTAAAAACTCAATGGTGTAGTACACATGCTGATCCCAACAAAAAGAATGGTTTCCTCCATAAGTAGACGTTAAAAAGCAAGTATATTCCGCGTGTTGAGATCAGCTGATTTAACTGTAAAAGCCTCAGCAGTTAAATACAGAACGCTTATATATTTTTGTACGGGTGGTGGAGACCAAAGCTGAGCTAAAAGCGGAATTAACATTAATATGATGAAGGTATGTTGGGTTTCCGTTTGTTATGCTAGCTTCAAGCAGGGACACCATCATGTTCATGTGATGTTTGACAAAACTAAGAAGGCAAATTAAAACAACTTTAGCTTTCCATCTTGTGAGCTGTGACTTACCCAATTAAAGTCTCCAAAATATATATTCAAATAAAGAAAAAGTGTCTGAGCAGAGTTGAGTGTGAGCAGCTACAGCTTGGCATGTGGTGGAGATGAAGGGAGGGCTGATTTGCATTTTCACAGTTTCATTATTAGATAAGTCAAAGGGGTAGAATTCCTTTAAAGCCATTTTCTGGCATAAAGGGATTATTCCCAGAGGAGAATAAAAAAATCTAAACATCATTTTGATGAATAGTGATGAGGTTTTAAGGTTTGATGGATTCCTGTAGAATTTAAAGCAGATCTACGTTCAGGGAAAGGATGCCCGTCAGATGGTTTTATGCTTCAGGTATTGACAAATAAACCTTTAGTTTTCGCTGTCCTGTGCCAAACTACTCTTGTGTCACCTCTGAACATAAACCTTCAAGAAGGTTGTTTCCATCTCTTTGAACCTCGCCCAACTATGTCATTTTTCTAAGAGGGTAAACGACATTCTGCGTGTCAGTTAAATACATCATTAAAAAGACGGCGTTTTTAACAAATGGTCCTGCAGGCACCATTACCCTCAGCCTTTGATCAAGCGGAACGCAGATCAAACAGATGGAAGACATCTATAAATGTCTCCTCATCTCATTGGCCTTGGGTAGGTAACGTCTACAATCTATTAACCGCATCAACGTTACGCTGAAGGCACGGATGTAATGTGGCGTGATCCCTTCATTACTGTATACGAAGAGTAAAAGGTGCAGGGTAAGGTGCGGTGGCTTCGACTGTGGCTTCCGTCAAGGCCCACTGGGCCGGCTGTCACTTCAACACAGGCTTCAGATCAGTTTAAAGGTTATCCAGCTGACACATGTCCGCCGAGCACAGAGGTGCAGCCTAATGGCTGTATAGCAAATCGACCAGCTGACAGGGGCGAGTCGCCACGCCTGCTGGAGATGCCAATTCAATACTCCGGCCTGCAGGCAGGCGCATGATGATGGATTAGAAGTTATCTGCCATGCGCTGTGGCTTCAAACAGTTCTTCCTCCAGCTAGAGGTGGTTCCCCGTCCACTTGCTGTGCATCACTCAACTTTTAGGATGGAAATGAACATCCATAGGTGTGCACAGGCCAGATAAGATAATTTAATGGGGTGAAGTGCTTTCAAGGGACACGATTGCGGAAAGCTCAGCCATTCCACAGCACACGATATAATCCGTGCCATGTCCCTGCAAGTGTGTCCGCACTGCTGGCTCTCTGGTAATCACTTCACTACCTGTATCTGGTAGAGGTGAATGAATCTGCTACAGCAGGTCTCTAGGCACAATGCTTGCATCACAATGGGATTTCAGGGCCCCAAACCACTGACTCGCCCACAATTTGCAGCCTCAAAAATCCCATTGACTCAGTCCATCCATGGTTGATGCTGGTGCGCCGACTTTCTGCTTTAGAAGGTACTTGCGTTGTCAAATCCCCGACACATCGTCAGGATTCATCTCCATTCGGAATCGGATCAGACCAGGGAGAGAAAAGATGGAAAGGAGAAAGGGAGTGGAGGAAAGTCGGGGGGGGGAGAAATGTGCCACTCTAAGATTTCTGCATCTGTAGCCTAAAAGCTGCTGAGGTAGTCAATCATCCATTTATATTTACTTTAATTCCTCATTTAAAGGCCACACAGGCAGGCAGCAGATAATGCCTGAGAGGAAAGGCTTATACATGAAGTTGGTTTAATTTTCGTACTTATTGATGCAAAGGCCAGTCAGGGCACAAAGGAGCACTTGTGCATCTCAGGTCAAGGCTCCCTTTCACTTAAAAAGAAAAAAAAAAGAGAGTAAAATTGGCTGCACGTCTATCAGAGTGAAGAACTATTAGCCAGAGAGGCGGGGGCTTGGACGAAAATTCCCATCCATCTTGACAAGTTTGATCAAAACAAACGCAATCTGGTTGAGCAAACCCATTAGCAACCGCAGTGTTTGCCTGCTTCAGAAATGCAGCATGACGTGCAACGCTTGTGCAAGAGCTTACACAGGATTAAAGTGTTTACCCAAACATCAAGGTCCTCTGCTCTGACTTCACTGGAGACCCCTTTAAACTGCAGCGTTTCCCCTCCCATCCAAGTGTTTTGTTGATACAGCGTAAAAGCTAACAGTTGCCGAAAGCTGTTTACCAAGAAAGGAGTGAAAGGATGCAAACAAGGCCGAGACAACGAGTAGAGAGGAAGAAGGAAGGGAGGGAGGGGGGGTTGGATAAATAAAGCCTGAGATGAAATCAGTTACTCCGTGCTGCTGTTGTTTATTTAACAGGGCAGCTTCTGTTATTGGAGTATTATCCCAGCAACATGAGAAGTAGCTGCTAGCAGAAGAGAAGATCTCGGTTATTGCAGTAAAAAAAAAAAAAGAAGAAGAAGAAAAAAACGCCTCTCCGTATCATGTCGTTCCCCGGAGCACGGCCGGGGCAGTTAGGCAATTCACATTTAAGATGTCAGTGTTTGCAATATGCAGTCAGTTCAGCGTGACACATGACATATTTACTCAACGCTGAGCTCACAGATCCTGTTTGCAAAATGAGCAGCCTGCAGAGGAGGAACCCACACCTGATATCTGAAGACAAATGTGCACATCTTTTTAAATTCACCGGAAGGCATAAATAAAACCCCACCAACCCGCGCCCTCTTGTGGAACTCCAGATGTCTATCTGCCAAACAAAGGCTGTTGGTTATGCACGTAACACAAAGCATCTAAACATTTCATAAAAAAAAGAGCTCATTAATTATCACCCTACTCCACCTCTTGATTAATTAAGGAATGTGGTGGACCTAAATGGCACTTAATGCCGGTTATATATCACCCGCGGTGCACCTTTTCCCCCTGTTAACTCCTGATGAATGGTTTGCTTGAGAAAATATCCTACAGCCCTTGGTGGCGATGTCCTTTACTGACCACACCCCCCCTTCTTAACCCACCCTCCCATCCCTCACCTGTCCCCCCTGGCTTGCTGTATTTGTTACTGTATCTTACTCTCCCTAAATGCAACTTACTTAAAGCATGCATTAACCCAACTTCTTATAGTGGAATTAAAATCCAAAGAAAAGAAAAAAAACATGTCTGATTTTTCCTCTCTCTGACTGACGTACATCCAGATTGCACGCCCTGTCCTGTGTTTAAAAATACTAACAAGAGAAATGTGAAGTAACTAATAATAAAGAGGTTATTATTAGTTATGTGACGGTGGTGACACTTTGCCTATAAACTGTCCCCCCCTCTCTTTGTCTGCCTCAGTGTGTGCTTTCTGGTTGTTCATCTTTGATAGTGTGAGAGATTTATTGCCTTTCTTTCTTGCTTGCTAATCTGTTATCTTTTTTGTCTTTGTTTTCCCCCCTCGTGCATATATGTAAACACACATATATGCCGACCTCTGTTTCCTTTTCTGAAAATGTTCAAATTTTAACTTGCTAATTAGATAAGAATCACTATTTCCAATGTTTTAATGTTTTATTCCCCTAATTAGAAGTAAACTTCCTTTTTTTTCTCTATGAAATCCTCCCTACTTTTATAAACAGAAGGGGTTTTTCTTTTTGTTTTCGGTCGTCAAATTCAGACTTCTTATTGGAAAATTCAAATTCACGCTCTCATAGAGAAAAAAAAGAGAAGACGCCTCCAAAGTAGACCCTCACCACGATCTTAAAACTATTCTAAACTTGTTTTTATTCTTTTGATGCTGATCTCTAGTATTCACCTGTTCTTGAATAAGCTATCTCTGATTTGAAATTTGGATTTAATCAATGAATGATTGTTAATTTTTTCTTGCATGGCAAAGAAGTTGCAGCTTAGGGTTTGTAAAACTGTGTTGAGAGTGCTGTTCTCTTTTGTAGATGGGCATGTATATGCTCATTGTTTGTATATCCCCATCCCTTCCTTACAGCCAAAAGCTCTAATGCCGCCCGACCGCTTCGTGCCGCCTTTACATGGACATGGCAACTGATGTACACGTTCACCCCCATCTATGTCATTTCCTTCCTAGTATGTTCATAGGTCCCACCCCGTCTCACACTCCCTCTTCCCAAACCCTTTACGTAGAGACTCTTTAAGATATGTACAGACATCCATTATTTGTTCATTAGTGATGAACAAGTTAAAGTTAAAAAAAATATATAAAAAAGGATAAAGAGTCATCTAATCAGGCTGTAGATATTTATCGAGATTTATCGATCAAAGCAAGAATTATAGATATACAGTTCTCTTTTCTTATATAAAGTAAAATTATTTTAAAAAAAGAACAAAAAAAGCAGGAAATCCTGAACAGAATGGTGAAGATTATTTTCATGTCATGATGTGTGGATGTATGTGTCGTTGCCTCCCTGTGCCATCCTGTCTAAAAGAGAAAAAAAGAGAAATATATACTACTTAATCAGAAACTGTTAAAAAGAGTCTAACCTAACTTGTCCAAAGGCATTCTTACACAACTTTCTTTTGTAAATTTTTTTTCTTCCTGCCAAAATCATGCGGGCAATTTGTTGATGTAAGTTGACAAACCTGACGGTATGCTTTCTTCCTTTGAAAACCTTTTCTTTTCTTTTTCTTTTTTCTGTAGGCTTTTATGATTTTCCAAGCTGAATTTGCTTTTTTTTCTCCAGTTTTTTCTACTTACTTACTACTAATCCTCTTTCTGGATAGCTCTATCTGTGGCTTTACTTTGTGAATGTTTTATGACGATGTTTGCTCTAACTCTGAAGTCGTTTTTGCAATGCTTTAATTCTTTTTTATGATCATTCTTTTTTGTTTCTCCTTCATTTCTGTTGTGTTCTTTTCTTTATTGTTCCAAAAGGTTTGCATCTCTTTATAGTGCCCTGTTTGTGAGCCTTTGCAATGTACAAACAAGCCACTTTGGCAAGAGGATAAGCAGCTTCAGGAGACATCTGAATGTTTCGGACTCTTTGTAGTAGTTGAACTAATAAAGCTAAATGGATTCATTAGAATTAAAATGATAACGGGGGGGGGGGATACTGTTTAATTTCTTCAATATGGAAGCTGTAATCAGTAAAATTCTGGTAGACGTCAGAAAACATTCAGGTGTCGATGAACTGCTCGGTGACTTTGTGCCACTGTGGTAACTGTAGGGTCAAAAGGCAAGAGGCCAGGGCTAATAGGGGAGCCCGCTAATCCTAAGGGGGGTAAAATATCAATTGGGATGACTTTTAAGGTGTGACTTCTGTAGATCAGGGCGACGATGGTAGACCTTCAATGCAGATCAGGTTTTAAGCCTTTAAAGCATGACCCAAAACATAATGAGCGAAAATTTTTAATTCATTGAATCTGAAGTCTTTTTTTTTATTTTATTTATTTGTCCCTTTACCAAAATATTTTTAAAAAGAATAATAAAACTTAACCACCAGGGGGCAGTATACATATCAGATTGTATACAACAGAGTTTTTACTATATAGTAATGTAATAGGTGTCAGAAACTGTATGTATCAAATACTAGACATCAGGCATTAAAGGGTTAAAGAGACACAAGATAATATTTTTTGGATTTTGTAACACCTCCAGTCCATTTTTCATCCCCGTGGTGCAGACGCTGTTAGTATTTTCTGGCTCATATAGGTCAGCAGGATTTAAAAAGCATCTCCTCTAGCAGCTGCAGCATGAAACGCCACACAAATTGTTTCTCATTTCAAACTTAGTTAACTTGCTTTCAGGCCCACTGCCTTTGCACTTGAATTGCAAACAAATGTTAACACCCTCTGCTTCTTTGTATCCACAGAGCGCATATTTTAGTGCTCCCTGTTTTCGAACAGACTAAGGAGGATTTTCTTTTGTAGACGACTGAAACATCATTTATGTGGAGATTGCATGCAGAATCACCGGATGGAACTGAATGCAGGGCCGCACATAATGAATAGTGTATGAACATGCAGCACATGAACATACGATAACCATGTCTGAGAGTGCAGGGTATTAAAAATGTAGCAGATTCTGTTATCTGAGAAGATGTAGGACATTTAAGAGTTAATACGAGGTGTCGGTCTAATGTGGCTCACCCTTGTGCATCCCTCAAAGCCTTTTGATGCAACGTATACCTTATTTATGGCTGTTGTTTTCTTTAAGTTTGGGTCTTGTTTGGTTCTGAGTTTCATTGTTTTTGCACTGTTACAGTACTTTCTGTTCTTTCATTATTTATCTTCAGTTGATTTCTTCCCTATGTTGAGCTTTGCTTTTTACGTTCTTTGTTTACTGATTCTTTTGGTGTTGGACTGCTTCTTGCTTGTTGATGGAAGATTTTCCACCCACTGATTTCTGTTTCTGTCTGTTTCGCTTTGCAGGAGGGGAGCTAGTCATCCCCGTACTAGTCGAGGACCCCATAGACATCCCTTCTGTATCCACCCGTTCACCCTTCATCCCCTTCCCCCCTACCCTCCGCCCTGTCCTAACCATTATTGAGACCACCAAAGAATCCATGGCCATGGCCACTGAGGCGGGGGTACCTTGCTTGTCGGACCGAGGCAGCGATGATTGTGATGGTGGTGATGATGGTGATGATGATGATGATGATGGCATGGTGATTTCGGGGTTTGGCTCTGGCGAAGCTTTCGACTCTAGCCTGCCCCCGACTGACGATGAAGATTTTTACACCACCTTCTCCCTGGTAACAGATAAGATCTTGACCACATCGGCCTATGAAGGTGGCTACAAAGCCCTCGCGCCCAAGTGGGAGGCCAAGGACTTGAGGCCTAGCAAAGCCTCAGAGGCAGGTAGGACTACACCCACCTCGCCTCTGCCCGACATCCGGGGCACACCGCCGGCGGCGGTCCCCTCAGACACGCCACCCAAGCTGCCCGCAGGAAAAATGAACAACCGCGAGGTAAAACCCCCGCAGCCGGACATAGTCCTGCTGCCCTTGCCTACGTCCTTTGACCTGGACGGCACCAAGCCAAGGGGCCCTTTCATCACCTCACCCATGCTGCGCACTGTGCCTGCCGCCTTGCCCACGGTGCCTGGCGTGGTGCGGCGAGTTCCCCCCGGAGCCTCAGAGGTGATCCGGGAATCCAGCAGTACCACGGGCATGGTGGTGGGCATCGTCTCAGCCGCCGCCCTCTGCATCCTCATTCTCCTCTACGCCATGTACAAGTACAGGAACAGGGACGAAGGTTCCTACCAGGTAGACGAAACGCGCAACTACATCAGCAACTCGGCGCAAACCAATGGCGCTGTGGTGAAGGATAAAGCACCCAGCGGCAGCGCCAAAGGCAGTGCCAGTAGCAAGAGACCGAAAGACAAGGACAAGGAGTATTATGTATAGAAATCAAGTCATTTCCCAACACGTAAAAAACAAACTGTTTGGAACAAATTATAAACACTTTTGACAGTACCATATTGGCAACTGTGATTTAAAAATGAACAAAATCTCGTGAGAAACTCGAGACTCGCTGAGTCACTGATACATTTACAAACGAACTTTGGCTTACGGAAGCACACTTACTATTGTAAGCATAACAAAGAGACAATGCAGTACAACTTCATCGGGACTTGGCGTGGACTTTTTTAAGGAGTCCCCGCTGGAGACATGTGGCAGTGTGAATAACATCACTCTTACACCCACACGACCCCAAGTGACTGTGAAGAGGTGTGTGATCCTTGGAGTTCTAATGACCTTGTCCATTGTAACCCTGTAAAATACGAATCGCTGTCATTTCGGCCATTCAGAGCATGCATGTGAGGTGTATGTGACGTGGTGCTGGCATCTGTGTAAGTGAGGGACCTCAAGAAACTATGATTGTCGGGAAAGTTGGAAGTCAAAACATGATTTCGCTATTCAAAGGGGTTTGATTAAATGTAGCTTTCATGGACGCGACATGAGGTAAAGTATACGTGTACTTAAAAGCCGTCTTTTTATTTCTATATCTCGTTGGTTTTTTTTATTCATTTGATGAGTCGTCTATTTATTTGTTAATTTATTTATTTATTTATTGAATTAATGTCTGTGTTTGAAGGATGATGGCCGGTTAGGGTTGACTAAACAGTGCTCGGTGGCTGCTCCGCAGGATGTGATATATCAATGTTATACTGTCCCTCTGTTACATCTCATTTTAAAATTGGACCTCTGTGCAAGGAATCCAAATTGTAGATGGTATTCAAGTGTGCAAGAGTGAAGGAATCAGGCTAAAAGTGTAATGCTTTGTTTTTGAAATCAGAATCTAAAATCTCTGATTCTTCTTATTTTCCCTTCATCTTTTTTAGTTTTATGTTGCATTAACTGATATGCTTTGGCATCATAACTTGTCTAGCTACGATGTAATTGTCACAATCTTATATATAAAAAAGAAAAAAATCAGGTGAACAGGTGTGATGATATCTGTTGTCACAGATAACTGTGTCAAAACAGCAAATATGTTTACATAATTAATTACATCTAGCCGTAGTGCTTTGCAGGTCAATATTGTACAGAAAGTTCAAGTTTCTGTTGTTTTCTTTTTTATTATCATCTTCATACATAAACAGTTCATTTGATTTTACTGCTGTAGCAACATGACAAGAAAAAAACAAAGCAATCTTTTTATTCTTTTGCCCTGGACAAAAAGACGTGATGTGCACAGGAACATCTGACTAAGTAGGAAGAAAGTGCTGTTAGATTAGAAGTCTAGTCTCTCTAGATGGTGTTTCTCTTCAGTCGCATGATTATTTGACCATCAGCAGCTGACAGTCAAACGTGAAAACACCGCCCTTGGATGTCGTTCGAGGGACTCCTCCTTCTTCTGGAATTACTTTTCATCATGTTATTTATTTTTTTATTGGAAATTTTGAAAAAGAAAAAACAGAACAAGAGAATAAAAACAGATGATGGTGGATTTGGAGATCTGTGCTAGCACCTTATTGACTTGCAGGTGTTCTTTTTTTTCTTATTTGTTCTTTTTCTTTTCTTTTTTTTTACTGTGACATCAGTGTCTTGTCTGCTTAGCTTGTTATTTTTCTTTTTTTTTCTTTAATTATTGTACAGCTAATTTCATGTTTAATTTATATGACATTATGTTCTGGGGATTTCTTTTTTTTGTTATGTCTTTATTTACTGCTGAAAGGATTTGTTCTCATTCATTTTCATGCAAATCAGTCAGTGTGTATGTCCACTTTGAGTTTTTGTGTTGGTATTTGGCTTTTTCAACCAGTTAATTATTGTCTTATGCTCCCTTGACTCCAAACAATTCCCAGAAATAAAAAGAAAATGTTGTTCCCAACCGTTTTGGGTGTTAGACTGCGAGTGGCTGTCACTCTCTCGTCTATGCCGTGCAGCGAGATCAGGAGACGACGCTGCAAGAAGATGGAGACAGATATCATCCACACCAAACACTACTCGCTGAGGCACAATCGCTCATCCATTTGCTATCACTTCACTGATTTCCTTTATACCAAAAAGTGGTATCATTTCTATTCAAATGAAGTCCAGAACAGAGCATCTCAACACTCTCATTTACCTACAGATGATTATGCAAATTTGTACAGTGTTCATTGATGCAACAAGAGCGGAAGAAGCAGAGAGAAAACAGTTAGAAAAGAGTCCAGAGTCACAACATTGGGATGGCTTTTGGTTTCTTTAAGGTGAAGCCTTTGTCAGAGTGAACAGCCGAATTCAATTCTTCATAACCATATGGTCCGGTTATGAGCTTCTCAACACAGCAGCACCTGCTTTCCCAGCTCGTTTTTACACCCTGTCCATATTTCGTGCAAATGGGCCTTCACACAGCCGGTCATTAACTTGCAATAGCCCATTGATGTAGGATATCAGAGCACTGTGTGTGAGTATATCCAGCTCACACAATGACTACATATTAACTCATTCATCCTGCCACAGGCAAAGCGAGCAAAAAGGGCCAGCAAAGATTTGTTCAACTCTTTTTGCCATTCTGAGCCACTGAGAATGAGAGATTACCTTTTCTTTCCTGAAAATGTGTGGAAATTTGTTCTGCTTAAGTCAACACTTATAAGGCTGACATGTAAGGCAGTAATATCCGTTCATACATTTAGTCCATTTCACTGCATATAATGTTTAATAAAGGCAAAGGTCAGTAAATATACAGGCACTAGAATCAATATGTGATAGATTCACGACTATTACATGCTACAAAGAATGACCACCAGAAGCTGCAGCTCCTAAAATATGCCATAGAATCTTTCAGCGCTCTTTTCTACACTCACTGCTTTAATAGTGATTTTTTTTTTCAGCCATCACATCCACAAAACATCCACAGTTTGTAATACAGTTGGATTCGCATACCTTTTGCAGGACCACAATCTTTAGAAAATCTCTTGCCGGGCTCTATGCTAAGCATTTAATACCAAATAACCGAGGATAATAACAAAACTGCTCCTTTTATTGGCAGCTACTGCAGACTTCAGATGTGAACAAGAATGCTGGTTCCTATAGGTTTCGCATTGAGACTGCAGTTGCATCAGTTGTTAATCAGTATGAGAGAGTCTTGATCACACCTAAGGCCTTATAACACATATGAATAAAGGCAAATGACTGAAATCCTATTAAACAGTGATATGATACAACTCATTCAGTAGAAAAGGGACTGATTTTTTTTGTCAGCATTAAATACATTTCCTCTTGCTCTCTCTCAGTGAGCCATCCATCATCACAGAGATCTGCAGGTGTGAAAGTGATCTGATGTTTTCAACTATTTTCCATATGATCAGGCTCCTGAACAAAGGATTTCTTCTCGATAGCTGCACGAGCTGACCTATAGGGGGGGCCTGGATGGGGCTCAGGCCACCCCTAAAATCTGACTGATCCCCCAAGAATAGCCAATCAACTACCAACAAATATGTAATGTAAACTGACCTTCACTTGGGTGAACCTCAGATGTCCAAGTGTCAGTGAATGCAGCATATAATGTACTTCTATATTCAAATTCAAATTTATTGATTAATAGAGCACTTTTCATACATATAGGCAACACAAAGTGCTTTCCATAAAAAACAAAACAATAAACGGTTCTAAAATCCCCCACCAAATCATACTCTCACTGACAAACATTCATGCGCACACAACATGCATTCAAATCCCCCAACCCCACCCTTCTGTCTCTTTTAACTGAGCAAAAATTAAAAGAATTCAAAGAAATCTGGCTTGACACTGCAGTGAGGAAACATGTTGGGGATCCATTCACACCAGGAACCAGCCCACCCAAGACCACCGAGGCCACCACCACAGGGAACCACCCAGATCAGGAGAGCCAGAGGTCAACACCACAGTTATTAAGCTGCGGTGCAGGACCCCCGGCGAACCAGTCAAAGACAGTCCCCGCAACAGCAACCCCATGCACTGTGCAGCCAAAGCCCCCGGTGTGAAGGATCCCCATGAGGAAACCACTGGAGTTTATAATAATCGGTAAGATCAAATTAAAGCAACAGGTATGAAATATAAAGAAAAAGAAAATAGGAGCAATGTACTTGAATAAAACAGTACAATAAAGCAATAAATAAGTTGATAAAAAATAAACATGAAAAAAATAAAGAAAGCCAAGTAAAAATTAACCTAAAAGCTAAGGTGCGTCTCAACCCTCTTCTTAAAAACATCAACAGTCTCTGCAGCCCTGAGGCCCTCCGGCAGGCTGTTCCAGAGTCTGGGGCCATAGTGATAGAAAGAAGCCTCCCCAAAGGTTTTGTAACAGCTAAGAGGCCGGTACCAGAGGACCTCAGGGTCTGCGAGGGTTCATAATCTAAAAGGAGGTCAGATAAATAAGAAGGCCCAAGACCATTTAGACATTTCTAAACTACTAAAACACTCTTAAAATCAATCCTGAAATGCACGGGGAGCCAATGCAGCGATTTTAAAACTGGTGTAATGTGTTCCCGCCCCCTGGTCCTTGTCAGAACTCGTGCCACTAAGTTCTGGAGTAACTCAGCGGCACTATATGTATGGCCTTATAGGGTTTCTGCAATGTGGAAGTTTGACAATACAAATAAAAGGCAGACTATCATGGAATTTGCTCATATGAGGCTGAATTTTCTGCTTTTCCTACTAACCTAAGAAGTTTTCAGTGTCTCAGCCAAATGAAGAAGCAAGACGAGAGTGAAGCAAAGTTTAACGGCTGCAGCTTCCATCCTGTCCATGTGACGTCACCTACACTTGCACCTACACTTGCAGAACTCAAGTCAATCAGAAACACAGAGGTTGCTACAGAGACTATAGCTAGTCATTGCAGCTTCCGCAGGTTTGAATGCCTTCTGGAGCCCTTAGCTGAAGTTGGTTTGGTCTCTAACCAACTTTCCTGTTTAGCACCTGTATCATGAAGGTCTCAAGAACTAAAATAATATCTTTATATTTTCCTATTGAACTGTGAAAATTGTATACCTCCACCACATGATTAGATACCCTTCTAAGAAAAATTTGGGTTACAGAATAAACATAATTCAGGGTTAAATGTGGGAATATGTGTTGCTTTACATCAACACTGCCATGTTCTTGATCACAATGCAGCATTTATACTGCATCATCACACCAAACACCTACATGGTGATAATATTTATCATAAAGCCCCCTGATTTAATTACGGTTAAGTTTAACAGCCAACTGATGAAGAAAGACTGATAAAACATGTGATGCAACAAGCGGTAACCTCCGATGGAGAAATGTGAAGCCTATGGGGAAGTGCCAAAAAATGTAGTTCACCCCTCATCCGCTAAGGGCTGGCTCCAAAATCCCCATAGACTCCCATGTTAAAAAGGCCAACTTCACAGCAGAAATAAACATGTTTACAGCCTGGTACAAAACAACATTTTAGGTTTAATAGATCAAGTTTATCGTCATGACAACTGTGGGGGGAGTTAATTTATTTATCACTCATTCGTTTAGATGTTATTTAACCTAATCTTAAAATTCTTCATAATTAGGGGCATGTCCTTTTGAATTAAATTGAAATATCTTTATTGTCATTGGGCCCGAAGACTCAATGACACTGAAACCTGTCTCCCATACAGACAAAACAGACATTGTACGTACATTAAAAGGATTAGGTAGGATGCAGGTCATGGAAATTACACATTAGGAAGGGTGGGAGTGAGGGAAAAAAAAGGCAGCTCTGCACAGCGCCCTACAGGGGAACTTTACACGGTCACAAAAAACACCTCAGTACACATAAGCACATATTCAGACAGTCACAACATGAGACAACGCTGGGGAGGGCGGGTGTGGGGGGGTGCTCGCTTCCAGCCCAACCCGGAGCACATGCAGCCATAGGCGACTCCATCACCGATTTAGTTGGTAGCGGGGGGGTGGAGTAGAAAGGGGTCGACAGAGGCAGTGAAGTTCAAGGGACGGAGTCCGTGAACTTTTACCCAGTTCATTTCAAGTCTTACGTCTAAGATGGAACGAGACGTCCTTGAGTAGAGCTGAGCCAAGGAATCACAGAGCCCGTGGGATGGGAGTGGGGGAGGATGGGGGACTGAGATCAGTGCATTCCTTCCCGGGAGAGTTGATAATGTGGGGAGCCAGATTAAGATAGCAGCACTTTGTTTTAGGAACCGGCAGCACTTGTTTTTCCGTCAGCCTCGAGTCTATCAGTGGTCCCAGGGCAACTCTAATCAGCCAAAACAGGGGTCAATTTCAATTTCCATCCAGCGGAGCTGACAATCCGGTCAAGTTAGAATCAATTCCGCGAATGAGTCCAGGCACCGCAGAAAGTTTGCCATTTAACTCAGAAACGACATCCAGTTTGCGGCTCAGGTCATAAAGTGTCTGCATCTGTGTCCCAATCGCTCGGCAAATACCAGCACAGCAGTCGAGCAGCTTGCCAGTATCTGCCAACAGCTTTTCAATTTTGAGATACAACAGGTATCCGCCCGCTCCAAACAGCGGACACCCAATGATCATAAATCCAAATATGTAGAGATCTTCCATGTCCTCGATGGAAAACTGAGACAGGCATAAGATCTTCCATTTCCCCCAGGAGTCCATCCCATAACCTGCGATGTGCGTTCCGTCTGGACAGGCAGGCTCTCCCTTGCCCTGTCTTTGGGTAGAAAAAATCTAGTCAATAGCATTGACGGACCAACTAATCAAATCTTTGATTAATCTTTTAACTTTTGATTGACATGCACAAGATATCCGGCAGCAAGGAGGCAGCTCCGGGTTAGCTCATACATGCAGTTCAGTTTGATCATCCGTCCCCACACTCACAGCCCCCCTCTCAGCTCCCTAATTTTTGTATTTTCTGGGGGTGACGAGACACGTGACGCTGCCAAGATGGCGACAATGGGAATCGCACAAGCTTCATTTCAGTTACTCAGAAACCTACAGAGAGGGATCGTCCATTTATCATACAGTCAATGGATGCAGCTCAAAGCAAGTTTATCTTTTAATCTATGATGTATAACTCTATATTTATCAGTGATTAAAGATG
>JBBBVU010000024.1:5729967-5743221 GCA_037177055.1 Atherinosoma microstoma | reverse complement strand
TATAAAAATTTGCAAGAAGAAAAGAAAGTGTAATTTGTTCTATCCTTTTCAGGCTCAGGGCCCCAGGCTGCCCCCTTTCCTGACCCGCCCCTGTTTAGCTGAAATCTTTCTCCCACCTGGTTAGACCTGTTCATAATTCCCCTCACCACATTCATGGCCCCTGAAAGGTCAGCTCTGTCCAGGCAACATCTACACAGCAACAATGTTTTCAAGAAGACATCTCCTAGCTTCCTCACTAGATAACTGAACATGATTCATCTTCATAGATGTGCGCAGCTGTTTCATGCTGAGCAGATTTTATGTGTGACATCAGCCAGAATCAGTTAATACTGAAAAGTAATATGTCATTTTTCATCCTCCGGCTTCACTTCATAGTGACTGACAGTACTGTAATAGCTCTAAATTTTGCCTACCTTTGCTAGCGCATCCATTAAGCTAGACAGTTTCTTCTTCCTGAGCACGAGTTGAACGCTAAACAAAACACAAGAGACATACTTGTGACCTAAAAAAGCCTATTAGCTGGTGTCATGAGTGTTAAAAAACCCACATTCCTCACAGGGGCTACGCCCATGGTTCTGTGTAAAAAATATAGTCCACCAACACCCGTAAATATATGTTTTTTTTATGGGAACGGGAACATAATTTATTGGCATTCAGTCCTGTAATGGCTCTGCTGTAGTTCTGGCTTCAATCGGCATCAAAGGCAATACAGGACACAGGTGAACATGAATATTTCAATGAGGATGTTGCACTCAAGGTTACAAAAATGTGAACAGCTCCCTTTTTCCTGACACAAACAAATGGTTAATGATCATACCCTCTCACATGGAGGCTCTGAAGCTGACAGCAACAACTTGCAGTGAAAAAGATGATGAGATTGATCAATTTGAGCTGTAGTCAAGACACCTTGAGGCTCAATGTTGTGCAGGCTAATGTCTGCTGTCCAGTCAAAAATAGAAATCCATGCTTAGCAGAAACTTTTGTTGAGCACAGCCCTCAGAAAACAGCGTTATAGCTTATAGACTTGTGCCCTGAGAGTTAGCTGAATGGTTTCTGTAATATATAGCACACATAGGATTGATAGTAAAGATAATACTTTAATCAATGGGGAAGACTTGAATCACCTTGTTTTAGAGGCTGTAACCACATTTAAAATCTGTGTTAAACACAATTTGCGATGTTAAAATAGCGTATTTTACATGTCAGGTTACTAACTCTATCACCAAGCTGTAAATAAGGTTAGCAACTTTCTTAAACAGTTAGCTCCTCACTTCTGACGCTTGTTTCTGATTTCTAGACATGTAAACAAAAAGTCAATTCATACATGTTGAAAGTCTACATGATATCATCCTGAAACAGCAGTCAGACACGGTAAACACAAACAACCAGCTCGTTTTAACATGCTTTATTGGCTCTAGTGGCCTTTATTTGACAGCAGCTCCACAGGAAAGGGGGTCAAAGAGTGAAGAATGACCTGCAGCAAAGGGCCCCAGGCTGGGACTCAACATGGGCCGGCCACATCGAGGAGCTGTAGCCTCTGTACATAGGGCGGCCGCTCAACATGAGCTACATACCGCCCCTGCCTGCTTGCTTTTGTGACCAGCTGAGAGCAGTGATTAGGATTTAAGTTTATATATATCTCTGTTTAGTGTTTTTTTTCTAATTTCATAGTGAAACTGAAACTAAAAATCTCTACAGTGCAATATTTTACCTTTAAAACAGGATCCAGGTTTAGGTATTTAGTATATTCGTCGTTAGCCTGCTGTGTTGTTTGCCTTTGAATTCTGATGTTTTGCACTTTCATTTAAGATACTTTAAAGATGATTAAAGGAAGCTGTTGATTAGTTCTTCCCAAAGCAATTGCTTCTTTGAAATCAGTCAATACGTATCTGGTCTTGTGTACGCTGAGCATGTGGCAGCAATATCCCATGCATAGATGGTTGAATTTTATTTCTCTCCAACTATCAGAGCTGGCTCACTCTAAAGAGCATTTGTAATGGACTCTTAACCTCATTTGCATCACTCTGCAATATAAATCTCACTTTAATTGTGGGCTTATATGTAGATAAGGAAGCAACATGGCAGTCAACAACCAGAAAATCCAGCTAATCCAGAGACCTGTCTTCTGTACGTCTATATGACATGCAGGTAAAAAGAAATTAAAAGTTAAGCTCTGTTGGCCTCTTCATGCAAACAATTAGCAGGCTACTTAAACTATAACATGAAGGGAGCTGAGAAACGAAAACAAGCCGCAGAGAAGGTAATTGGAGCATAAATCACAGCTGAAAGAAACTCAGTAAATAAAAAGGGATTCTAGTTTAGCCTTCAAAATAGAAAATCAATAATGTTTGCAGTTCATTTCATGATCCTGATTAATTTAAGGCCTCAAATAACGAAAAAAAAAAGAGAGAAAAAAGATTTGGCTCCTATTACGCCTGCTGACATGAAACCCTAAAACGATGAGGTGCTGCTATTTTTACTCAACCATTAGTCACTTTCAGATTTACACCAGCGGGGTGCCAGCAGAGAAAACGTAACCATTCATTTGCTTATACAGTTGTTGGCTGACAAAACTTTATTGATTGGATTTTATGTGTAGTGACTACTTTTCCTTTTAGTCAAATTAGTAGAAGTAGATTACATCAGTCGCGCTGATGTCGGCCGGATAATTCATATCTTAATTGACAGAAAAACAATTTACATCTGCTAATGGCTTTTCCAAATGGCCTTCTGTATGTGTTTGACAGCATTGGCGCTGGCGTCTCCCTCTGGGCCTATAGGCTTCCTAAAACAGCAACTAGGGAGTCACACAGCTCCCCCCTCCCTGCATGTAAAGGCTGACAGCTGACCTGTTATAAAAATTTTACATCAACTAATGAACTGGTTAATTCCATTTAAACACTTTGCATGTTTCTCCCTTCCAGTAAACAGCAGCTTTATAAGGCTGATACATCAGCGCTGTCACTGATTACAGATTAAATGTGCATTTGTTGCTCCCTACACCGATGAAGGATGCTGTTAAAACTCATCCGCAGCTGTGGCGTTTTATGGATCTCATCAGTAGAGATGCAAGGCTTTTTTTTCTCTCTCTCTCAGTAAAGATTCAGGATAGATGCTGTATCCTCCACGGACTGAGGCAAAGCAGCTGCTAAGGCGATGGTGATCAGTTCTGACAGGTAAAATATGAGCTCGCTGACCTTAACACCGGCGTTATGAAGGGCATACACATACACAACATCAAAAAGAAGTGTGTGTGTGTGTTTCTGCGTCTATGTGCTGAGGCGTGTGCGCGCTTAAACCAAATCAAAGTTTGCTGGGAAAAGGGTTTGTGTGGGTTAAGCATTCATATTCATGTGTCTCACTAGGTGCACACAGCGATACATTTGCAGAATAGTCAGGTATATATATGTATGCACTTAATTCACTTTTGTGCCTCACTGCGAGGGGCACACCTCCTATTCTTACGCTCCATCACTCAGCAGCCCAAGCTTTCACTTAGCTCCTCAGCCCTAATTAACTGCCAAAATATGAATGTGCTAATCTAGGCTTTAAATCTTCACTTCCACCGACAAAAGCTTTTACAGCCTGTCAAAGCTGCATGATAAACAGCAGAGAGGCTTTCTCGCCCAGTGGACACAGTGCCATCTAGGGATCAGGTCTTGCAGCTCAGAGTGGAGGGAGTTTGGAGCCATGCATAAAAAAAAATACTGTATAAAAGTCTTGACTCAGCTCTTATTTTTTTATATATTGCTCAAAAAATGGAAAATATTTGCTGTGAAATATTGAAATATGTGTTAACAGAAATTAAATGGCAGCATAAAAGGCAAATTTAGAGTTTAAGTAGTTCTAATGAGCTTTAAAGTCAACATTCAGTTTCTTTCTTATTTCTTTCAGTATAGTTGTTGAGGGACTTCACAAAGCTCTTCTTTGGATGTTTGCTGTGTTCCCTGTCAAGATGATCCCACGCTGTTTCAATCATCTTGAGGTCAAGGCTTCATAAGCACTGTTTCCAGTTATTTTCATCCAGTTCTTGCATCACGTGGCATACTTCAGCCTTTCCTCTCGGTTTCCCTTCCTTAAATGGCTTCTTGACAGCCACCCTTTCATGGAGACCTTTTCTAATGAGGCTTCAGCCAACTGCAGACAGGTCAACTGAAGTTCCAGATGCATAGATCAGGTCTTTCTTCATATTTCTTAAGGACATCACTTGTACTTCTTATGCTTCTCATCTACTTTGGAGACTTTTCTAGACCTGCTGTTTCTTCTTTTGCATTCACTTCCTCAATCATGTAGGGACACCTTGCACATTGTGCTGAGACATGCCACATTTCTGACGAATAGTTCTTTAAAAATCATCTTGTTGGTGGAAAAACTACTTTTAGTTTCTGTCAAGTTGTGTCATATTTGATGTTTTGTCCATCAACTAAGAAATTGGGTCCAACTTATGTGTATTGTATTGTATTGTTTCGACAAGCCACTGATAAAGTGCTTTAAGATCCCTTTAAAACTGGTTAAAATTGGAGTTAGGTACCTTTTTTATGCTTGAAGGATCCATAGGTCAGTGTTTTGATTGATGATTCACTGCGAAGAACTTGATTGAATCAATTTAATTTGATACAGGTGTGTTGAAGCAGGAACACATTGAAAATCTGCTGGATTGTGGCCCTTGTAAGAGTGAGTTTAGTATCAGCGGCCTAAGGGCTGGGATATACTTGCTGTTTAGCAACGCATCTGTGTACGTATCATGGCTGCCACGTGATCTCAGCATACTTTTAGTAAGAACGTAGGGCTGGTTTGGTTGAATCGCGCTACAGCAAGTATATACACAGACTGTGCAGAGCATTGACGTGCACATTTGTACACACAGCAAATATATTCCAGCCGTAAGACCACGAGAATATAACAAGAAAGTCTGGCTTTTTGATGCTAAATGTTTTTTAAAAATGGGTGGCTCAAGACTTTTTCACAGTGCTGTGAGTATAACACATTTAATGAACAATGAAGGACTCATTTTTGCAGAAAAATACAACAGCAAATCTTACCCCCATCACCTCAGTTGATTATTTTTCTCCCTATAACTCTAAAATGCAACAAAATGTATAAAACCATGTAATTCTTTTTTTTCTTTTCTACTTTAAAAAAAAAAAATCTGACTTGGTTTCAGAAATCTGGAGGGATTCTGACCTGAACACCAAAACACCGCTTCGCTGTCGCTGTGCTTAAAGAGCATCAACAAGCTTGTGAGGATTCCAACAGTGACTGCGAAGCCGGGAGAGTACGTGTCTGCACATTTATACTGTACGTCTCTGTCTCTATCTGTAAGTGTCAGTGAGTGATGTTCAAAACTCTGTGTGTGTGTGTGCGTGTGTGTGATGTATCTGCTACCTTGGGAGACAGGCCTCCTATCCAAGCTTGACAGTGTGATTGGATCCAGTGAGAATCCCAATGAAGCAATAAGTATCTCAGCAGCAGCTTCTCTCCCCCGGCCCCGCCTGCTCAGAGCAGATGGGAGGCGAGTCACGATGGGGTCTGGGAATGATTCGAGGCGAGTGAACTTCAAACCCTTTTAGCCGCTGTGAAGGTGAATGCAGCAGAACCAGCAGGGAAATCTGATAACTGATGGTGGCAGATAACTGTTGATGCCATCTAAAGAGGGGTGTACTTGTATACTTAATAGAAAATGGCACAAATAGATATTCTCATCATGACTGAGCAAAAAAATAAAAATATATCTAGAAATAAAAACCTCAATGTGGCTCTTTTATGGCTGTAAAAAAAAATCAAGTTTTATTGCTGATGGAAAAAAGCCACCTTCCCTCCTCGTAATCGGCTCCCAATTCAATACTGGTTCCCCCATGAGCCCAACCAGTCGCAGCAAACACCAATATGCTTTTAATCGAGTTTTGTGCTTATATGAAACTTTTAAAACATCCAGCTGGTTGTTTTGGATGACTCTTAGCTCAGTCCTGGCAGCTGAAACAGAACAGAAACACCCCTACATATTACCAAGATTGGGTTGCAACACCTATTTGCAAATCCTAACAAGTGGAAACTTGTATGTAAACTTCTATATATTTAGTCAGTGGCATATAAAATACCGACATCTTTTCACCCTTTTTGTATTCAGGCTACTGTTGCTTTTTGCCTTTGACATTTTGGATTTTTAAAAAACCTTTGATAACCTTTCAAAGGAGGAGACTAATGATTCAGTGGAGCTTGCTGTGTGTTTTCTCTGGGTGCTCTAGTTACCTCCAATAGTCCAAAGACTAATGGTCTAAAGGCTAATTGGTTATTCTAAATTGGTCATAGTGCTGATCCTGAATGGCCGTCCGTCTCTTTGTTAGCCTTGTGATGGACTGGCCAACTTGTTTGAGGTCTACCTCACCTCTTTCCTTCATATTAGCAGAAATACTCTCCAGCTTCCCATAACCCCTGTGTATAATAAATCTGGTGTACACAACGGATGAATGGACAAAATCGTTATCTGTGGATTTCTGTGTGAAAACCACAGAATACAGCAGTGACCTGCCAGCCACAAGACAGGCCTGGCCATACTTTAGTGTCTATTTTACTATAAAAGAGGCAGTAGCAGTGTACAAGATTTATATACTCAGATTACAAGGTCAAGGCAATGTTTTCTGAGGTGATAAAACGAGAGAAGTTGAGTCATTTTCTCATAAATATCTGTTCAACTTGTCATGTCTTCACAGTCACAGCTGCTGCCCCCTGCTGACCATTACACAGAATACATGTTTAAAGTGCATTGGCTCAATATTTCAGATCATGAGGTATTTTCCATCTCTCAGAAGAGAAAGAAGTATTTAGATTTAGATTTTAGAAGGAAAAATTTGAATGCAGGAAAGTAAAATTATACTTTTTCTGCTAATAATGAAGTTTAAAGGCTTGCTGCATGTTGATGAGATATTTTCTTTTACGAGTAACGCTGAGCAAAATTATGAATCCTGGCATTTTTCAAAGTGATTCCAATTTCAGTATATCTGATGTACTGCAGTTATTTTCCATGCATGACTGGGTGTTAACCACATTTTCCACTGCTTGTCATAATTACTGCAGCAGATTGGCTAAGAACAGCCAATTCTACTGAAATGAGAGTTGTTGTAAAACATTTTTTTTTCATTGGCAGTTCTTCTAGCAAATGCATCTAGAAAATGACGTCTGACTCAAGTGTCCTCGAGCTCTTTCAGTTTTATCTGACGTTGTGGTGGATCTCAGTTTCATACATTCTTGGTACTCCGAAGCATTTTTGTGGATATGGTAGTGTAGCAGTGAAAAAAGTCCCTCCCTCAAACAGTTACCCCCTCTGCCACGTTCCCAACATTGTTTAGGATATCTAAACTAGACAGATTTATGTAAAAACAAGTAAAACCAGGTTTTGGTATGAACACGTATAGGCTACCACCCAGCACTAGTTATGATGATATAACATCAACTAAATTAGCCTGTAACCAAGGATTTCTGCTTTGTATCTGCAGATCAATTACTTCAACCTTACAAAGGAAAGTCATTATGTTGCAGAAGACTGGAAGAACCAACCCTGACGATCTGCAGGGTCGGTATGTTCAGGTTTCTGCTGCGAACAGATTAAATGAGAGGGCAGCAAGCTACAAAAAGAGCTAGCTAGGAGCTAGCATGAGCTCAGTTGCTATCTGCTGCTGGCAGGCCAAGTTGTTGATGAGGCCACATTATTATTATTATATTATCATTGAGATCTTCTCTTAGAGTAAGGAAATAGCTGTACAGTCTCAAGTTATTCTAAAGCCACAAGAAGATTAGATTTGTTTGTTTGTTTTTTTTAAATGGCAAAAATTTTGCCAATTGACCAATTTTGAAGAACACAGATGAGTTTTCAGGGCATTGAAAAATCTGCTGAACAAGGATGGTGTCATGTGGTTAGATAAGGTTGAAGTAAAGAATTGGTTTGGTCATGGCTCAGAGTACAGGGGTGCAATAATATATGTGCGTGCACGTGACGTGAAGTTACAGTACACACCTCGAATAAAGGTTCCCCTGAAAGCCCCAGTGTTATTAAATCCTGGGTTTGGTCACCTACAAACTCGATTTACAGAAAAGTTGGGCAGTTTTAAAAAATTGGAGGAAAGCGTGATCCTGTAATTATCATTTAGTTATTCTAACTTTAATTCAACAAACACAACACTTGTACAGTGTTGGAGCCGACTGTTGGTCACAGATCATCATTATGTGATATAAACACTGATGTCTTCCCATTCACAAATAAACTCCCTGGTTGTTGAGATTAGTGAGAATTTAATGCGTTAATTTTCACATTGCCGGCTCATTGCTGGTAGGTTTCATTTCCTAACAGCTGTTCTTCATTGCATCGGTGCTTACTCCAGTTGGTCAATCATTTCATTAATGCACAGAACAGGTTTCATTTCATTTGCTTTCTAGATTTCATCTACAACACAATTTTTTAAATCAGAGCAGTTTAAAAAAAAAAAAAAAAGGAATAAGCCAATTAGTAATGTAAAAAGGGTCTTAGAATCAGTGCCCTCTCCACCACTCTCCAGGCTGCTCCCATTTTCACCTGATGCAGCTAAGTGATGATCTAATGATACTGAATGTGGCTATTACAGGAACGTCACTCAAGTTGTTTCCGCAGCTACATCAGGCCTGCACCATGTGATTTAGTACAGGCCCTCACAAGTAATGACATTTGATGGTGGCATAAAGGACGTGATGAGCCTCCCGCTCACGGCGCCAGGAGAGGTCATCACGACTGGCAGGCTGAATGGCTGCTCCTCCACCTGTCTGCCATTAAACATGGAAATGGCTCCACTCTCCCGTGACTGTTGCATATTCAATGTGTAAACACAGTGTACAGCGCTTCATCTTATTTTAGCCTGCGTTGTAAATACAAATTGTTGCACAACAAATGCACAAAACATATTATCTTTGAGCCCAGAAGAAAATGAGGTTGATATGGACACTCAGCTGCAATAACCCAATCATTTATTGAACGACAGCAGCTGGATACATTTTCAGCCTTCGGGCTTAAACGAGAAAGCAGTGCACGGCTGTCTGAGTGAATGGGTTTGTAATGCAAGCCAAATAGGTTTGTTCTAATGGGAATCAGCTTAGGTGATGGCTGCAGAGCCTTACAGCAGCACTATAACAGCAGCACTATAACAGCAGTAAACGGCGATGGTAAACACCCCATTGTGTCTTGATTGGCTGTGAGAGGAAGAAGCAACACTAGGGAGTTGCTGTGTTTACTAATGCTTATTTGCATGGACTAAGATTCAACCAGCCTCAAACTTGGGAATATTATCTTGAAGCAAAGGGTTTTTTTGTGAGTGTGTGTTTTGCATGAGTATGGGCATGTGGTCTCTAATGTTTCCCATCTGCTTCAAGGTTCACTGGGTTGTGTGTTCAGAGATGCTATTCTGCATACCTTGGTTGGAACCGGTGGTTGTTTGACTTCCTGTTGCCTTTCCATCATTTCCAACCGATCCTCCCATTCTCCTTTCACATCTAACATCAACTAAACATTTCTATCCAGACAACTGTTGCTCACTGGATATTTTCTCCTCTTCAGACCATTCTCTGCAAACCCTATGGTTGTGGGTGAAAATCCCTGTCGATCAGCAGTTTTTGAGATACTCACAGCAGCCCATTTGGCATCAACAATCATTCAAAGTCACTTGCAGCATGAGATACATGCAGTACAGAAGATGTTTGTACCCAGCAATCCTAACATGTAGCATACCAAAATGACTGGCAGAAACTCAGCTAAAAGACTCCACCAAGCTTTGGCATCCAAACAAAACATGTGCAACAAAAATCCGAGAAACAGCCACGTCCACTTTGGAGCTTCCAATTACACCGCTTCAAGCAAACCACACAAACAAGAAATCGTATGAAAGCAGAGACTCTGCTGATTATAAATATGTCTGTCTGACTCTGCGAGCAAGCAGCCAAATAGTAACAAACAAAAGAAAATCACAAAATCGTGTATCATGTCTTATTTGTGCTGTTTTGTGGTCAGAAATATATTCCACCTCCAAAAAAACTCTCTTCTGCCTTTGTTTGAAATGGATCATGGCGGTCCCGGTAGATTCAATGAAGATGATACTGACGTGTTCACTCGTCGTACGATAAACTATCTTGAAGATCATTTCTTTCTAGACCCGCTTGGTATTTTTCCTGACTGTGGCGACTGATAGAGGTGACGGTTATTTTGGTTATGTCATTTCAGGCGGCAGAAATGATAGGTGTCTTGAAAAAAAAAAAAGGTTAAATCCCCTTTCTTCCTCATTCTGATGCTGAACACCAGGGCCCACTATTTCAGAACTTTGATCAAAATGATCTGGATTTCCAAATCCCTGGATTCAGATCTGTGGACCTGAGATTGATATCTGGGTATTTGAAAATTTTGTTGGAGTGGATCAAAATTATCCTGATTCTGTTAGATGGAGATTTACAAATCCGTCCCTCCCACTGGATCATAGACAGGAAACAGGAAGTGTTTGATGGATGTCAATCATCTGTCCCCACGCTCACAGCCTCTCATTTCTCTCATTTCTCAGCCGGAGGTTGCCGCTTGGTTTGCCTAAAAGAGGCATTAGCCTCAGGCTAGCTGTTAGTAAGCTAACTGTTTTGCCTTAATCATGGATGTACATCATCAATGGATTTGAATTTCCAGAGCTTGGGGTGTCTACTTGAAGTGCAGAAAAACAATGTGAACAAGAAAAACTGGAGAATGAAGCTTAAATTGGCACAGAGATGTGAGAATACTCCCTCGGAGCTAGCAGCAGCACCATGGATGTCCAAGGGCAGAACACCAGCTGCAAGAACCAGTTTTTGAAATAACCATGGTTACTGGATGTTAGGTGTGGGATCCTGTCCATGATTTAATTTGGTTAGTTTATATTCATAGTGATTCCTTCCCTCTTTATCTTGTTGTGGTTTGGATGCTTGTGAGTAAGGCTGGGCAGATGGATCCAAATATCGATATTATCGATACCAAGGCTAGTATAAGAATAGTCACTACTGAGCCAGTGACTAATGGGGATCGTAAACAATAAACAATAATCAAAGGCAAAATGATTAAATGATTGTGAAATTTCAAGCAAAAAGTATCAGTATTGATATCTGTATCGGTATCGGCGATACTTGGCCTAGATTTACTTGGTATTGGATTGATACCAAGTAAATCCAGCTAACGTTAGCTTGTCTGCACTTTAGCTTCATAGTTCTGTTCTGGTGGCTTGACCTTTTAATAATAGTTTGCATTTGCTCGAGTCTGGGACTTGGACTCTATCTGACTGGGGGCAAACTAGGATCATACCCTCTGTAAACAACAGGTTTTACTGGGTTTATTTATTAGAAAGGTACAGCTTTTGCCGGTTTAGGACTGTAAGAATTATTATGCAATAATAATTATGTAAGAAGATATTCATTGGACCTGCAAGTATTGGGTTTTAGTTAATCAAAATATTGAGCTTTTTTAGAAAAAAAAAATTTTAAGTTTGAAATGAATATTTTCTGTACTCATCTCACAAATTTACAAGCCATTTAAAAAAAATTAATGAGATTTGTCTGATGCACTACTGCCAGGATCAGCAACTGTGGGCCTGTTGAGCCACTGTCCTGCAGATTTTACACATTTACCTGCTGCAATACACCGGAGTCAAATTATCAATGGCTCATTAAGAGACGTGCAGAACTTGAAAACAAGCTCTCATTTGAATCAGATGTGTTGCAGCAGGGAAACATTTAAAACCTGCAGAACCTTTGGTGATCCTACACTGAAGTGTAGCATATTGGACCTCCTCTTCAGGAAAAAAGAAATGCTATGATCCTCAGTATCAGTATTTTAAATTCCTCTGTGGGTCCAATTGGATTTTGTACACATTAGAAACTCATGGATAAGGAGCATATTCACTAATATGAATCAATTTCCAAGTTCATCTGCAGGTTTTCCAAATTTAGTAAAGCAAAGAAATCATCATGAGGAGAGGGACGGAGCATCCGTCAGTTAAACTAGAGATCAGTGCTGTTACAAAATGCTGGTAGATAAAGGGTAAGTACAGATTTTGTATCCCATAATGCAGTCCTCTAGGTTTTGTTCTGCAATGGCCGAGTCACTATTGACACCTGCTTCATTATTCAGCTGATAGCAATCTTTTCAAGAGGCTGATGGGATAAAAGGATGCACCAGTAAACTGCTCCCGCAACCTGTAAGCGAGTCTTTAACTCACACTCTGCATAGATGCTAAATCCTCACAGTTTAACAATGATGGTAACTTAGTAAACAGAAGTAAAGTGATCTGCAGTGTCCACCTGTGATTCCACCTCCAAATAGTTTGCTTCACTTGAGCTGTACTCTGCTTTGTTTGCCATTGTGGTTCATCTTAGCTGATGTGAAATGTGTCAATCCCAGTCGTGAGTGGACACGCCCCCCAGCACCTGAACGCAGAGAGAGTTGCTCATTTTCCTCCGATAATTTACTGCTGATTGTTTTAATCGTTCATGTATGGTTGAGTGGTTAGCGACACATTTGTTTTTGATGAGATAAACGCAGAATGTAAATGAATTTCTGCCCAATCGGTTTGATTTTCAGCCATTAAATTATTTTGATTTCACTTGTTCAAATTTAAGAAATGACTTCTGCTGTTCTCTGAAGGCAAAAAGAAAAGAAAGAAAAATTATGTTCAGATGAAGTAAGCCCTTAGAAATTTCAGCAAGTTCAATAACTGCATAATTTGAGGGAAAGCAAATTTGCGGCTAAATAAATAAATAAATTAAAAAAAAACATAAGGCAGGTGTTAAAGGCTCAGAGTGTCCCTTTCAGTTAAGTATGAGATTTGTATATCAATCAGTCAAACTTTATCTATATAGCTCTTTTTCATACATAAAAATGCAGCTCAAGGTGCTTTACATTAAAAACAAAAGCCCCCCTGCACCCCTTTACCCATCAGATCCCCAGACTGTAAACCCAAAAATCTCACATACATAACATATTCACACACACACACCCATAGCACTTGTATATGTACACACACACATACACATGCATGATGTCTCAAAGTACTGTCCTAACCCTCACTAATCGCACCAGGGTAATAAGACACTGGAGAAGATGGTATAAAACTATGTAAAATGACGGACAAAATAGAATAAAATACGCTGAGATATGTAGGAATTTTTGCAGCTGTCTAAGCAGGGAAAAAATATAGTTAGACACTAACACAAATCAGAAGGACCTGACAG
>JBBBVU010000024.1:5661888-5671899 GCA_037177055.1 Atherinosoma microstoma | reverse complement strand
AGAAAGAGGAGGAAGGGCTGCGCGCAGCTCGACGGTAGGAAATAAGTATCTTGGATAAAAGCTTAGAAAACAAATAATTGCCTTAAATATTCTGGGAGCAAATGATCATTTGTTCTATCAAGGAAAAGCGTTTAATGCTCATCATCGAGATCGACTAAATTCATTTTGTACTTTCAAGCATCATGAAATATCTCCCTGTGTACAACCAAGGGTAAAAAAAAACTGATTTGAGTTCATTCCAGCTTTTCTTGTTTGTTTTTTTTCCTTTTTCAGACGAAACATATTCACCTTGGATTTCTCCCTCTCAGCTCTCAGCAGCCTGGCCGTCGTGGCCTCTTCTCGCTCGTGGGCTTGAACCTGGCGCCTTCTTAAGGTCTGCAAAACACAAACAAAAATCCCATTCAGACTCCTGGAAGAATGCAACATTAAGAGCTGCTCCTGCATTACAGGAATCTTTTTCTCTCTCTCTTTCTCTCAGCGCCCCTCCACCACCTCCATCCCATTTACTTGGAACAAGATACTGGCATCATGGTGGATTTGCACAAGAGCTTAGATCCCACTCGTTCTGAGCCGGCTGTGGTGATGAATTACCAGCTGCTCGCAGTAACATCTACCCAAGTGACTCATCATCTGTTTGATTCACATCACAGCGGGTCCATCGGCGGGGAATAAATGTGCCCTCTGCTCTCCCTCTCCTCCTGCTCTTTAGTGGTAGAAGAGATTATTTTCCTCTTCATTTCCTCTTGGTTGTTTATTTACCCCTAATTTTTGGACAAATCCATTATTTCCCATCACCCCGGGCCCCGCTGGTGTCCCATTAGGGCACTATGGTGGAGGGGGATGTAAATGAATCGGTATCTACTATCATTACACAGCACCATCAAAAACTCCGGCTTGCAATGTTCATTAGGCGGCGTGCAGCTACACAGCGCCCCTCTGTGGTTCTCCGGTGAAATGCAGCAGGCATGGTGGATGGAGAGACTATAATGACAAATAAACGCTTCAGCAATTCTGAACATTAAACAACATCGTGCTGACGGTGGATGATATGGATGATTTGTCTGACTAAGTGGAAAGGAGCAACATAAGCATTTAGCCATCGGTTTAAATCTCTAAAACAAACGTTATGATGGAGATCTGTCAGCTGAAAGTGATTTAGACAAATCACACCGCCTCGCACAAAGTTGTCAATTGCACTTCTTCACATACATGTTCCCCGTTTAAGTTGAGGCTCTAAGGATGAAGATGTAATTTGCTGCATGGATTATGGAAACCCTTGAGTCAAATGTGTGATCTATGATAGGGGGATACGTAATTAAAATTGATTTGTTCTGAATTTGCTCTGATCTGTTTCTGCTATACGTCTGCATTCGCAGTGGAAGATTACTGAGAGGGGGGGGGGAGAAGACCCCAACGTGTTCACATGTTCGGCTCATTCAGCTGAAGCCATGACAGCAGACAATACTCTGATATTACATAAACTAGACAGTTTGAATTGTGGAGGCTTCACACACTTCAGCCTGCTAGCACACAAGACCTGGAGTATTTTTAAAGGTGCATTTTCAAGATTTTTCAGCACCTCAAACTGCTTAACTCTCAGAAAATGCACATTCGCTCACCAGCTATTTTAACCCTTATGCCCTCCTCGGGACACTTTTGTTCTTTTTTGTCAACTTTTCTTTTTTCTCATTAGGTGATCATCTGGGCAGTGTAACAGCTTGGAGTGTGAATGTTTAGTCCAATTCTTAAACTCCAATGTCATCTTCTCTCTAATGTATTTTATACTTTGTAGAAGAATTTGACATCCTCTGGTGATCCTTGTGGACAAAAGTGTCCCTGCTATAAAATAGTCATGCATTAATTTTTTTTTTCTAAATTTTCTTTCATTAATCACTTTAACAACTTTAATCCTGCTCAAAAATACCAAACTTTCAATCATTTTCAAGATTTTAACCCTTTAAATACCAGTTTGAATATTGAACGTACTGCCTCATTCATAGCAAAAAAAAACTAAAACTGAATTATTTTCCATTTAATAAATATTAGATAGATAGGTGTTTGGTGGTGATTAAACACTTGGCATATGTCAAAGATTACCAACAAAATTTATTTGATTCAATTTGTATTTTTTTTAATGTAAAATCCGATACAACCTTTGGTGACCCTCGTGGATAAAAAGTGTCCTATTGACTTCCATTGAAAACCAGAGTTTTTAATCTACCAATTATTATAACTTAAAACAAATATTTTTTTGTCAGCATTTCATTTGGAAGACAAATAGTTATATCTGACATTTTTACAGGATTCTACAAGATTAAATTGTTTTACCATTGTAGACGGATGCAGACAAATCTGATATTTTTGTGGTATTTATTCAGGTATTTATATTATGAAGCTGTTAGGATAGTTTGTATCTGATACCACACAAAAAATACAAATGAAATCAAATAAATTTTGTTAATGATCTTTGACATATCCAAGTGTCTAATCACCACCAAAGAACCATCTTTCTAATATTTACTATAAGGAAAATAAATCTGTTTTTGTGTCTTTTTATTGAATGTGGCAGTAGTTTGGATATTCAAACTGGCATTAATAGGGTTAAAATACTGAAAATAATTGAATGTTTGGTACTTTTGAGCAGGACAGAAGCTGTTTTGTGATTAATGAAAAAAAATTTAAAAAATTAGAAGAAATATGAATATATTATGTTTTTATAGCAGTTTTTGTGTGGGGACACATTTGTCCACGAGGATCACCAGAGGATGCCAAGTTTGAGGAAGGCACAAGGGCTAATTGCATGTTAACATAAATATCTAATCGGCCAATAACATGGCAGCAACTCAACACATTTAGTCATACAGACATGGTCAAGATGACTTGCTAAAGCTGAAGCTTAAATGACTTTGAACGTGGCATGGTTGTTGGTCTGAGTATTTCAAAAACTGCTGATTTACTGGGATTTTCACCCACAACCATCTCTAGCGTTTACAGAGGATGGTCTGAAGAAGAGAAAATATCCAGTGAGCTGCTGTTGTCTGGATGAAAAGGTCTTGTTGATGTCAGAGGTCAGAGGACAACGGGCAGACAAAGGCAAAGGATGACACACCGAGTTATCAGCAAAATGCTCTAAAAAAATCCAACTATCCATAACATTCCTCTTTTCTCCTGGAACAGAAATGGTAGAAGTGATGCCTGTTGCTCCTCTGTTGGCTGGCTTGCATACAGCTGTGCCGTTTGACGCAAAACTATCGGCCATGCTGGGTTTTTTCATCTAAACAGAACTATCAAATCAAATGGCAACGTGAAAGCAGTACAATCCCAGTTTCACGCACCGCATCCAAGATTTAAGCACTTTCCCTACAATAAAAATGCAACAGTAAAAATTCAAGCATTTTCAAGGATGTCCAACTCCTCTAGGAACCATATCACAGTTTCAAGGTGGAAAATGAGGATCTGCACAGCATATTCTGCATCCGACCAAATGCTAAATGTGCTTTTCTCTTCCTGAGTAGGGATACTGAATAATGGAGGTTGATTTTAGCTCTCATAGATACAAAAATCAGTGGGAAAAAAAATACAAAAAAATCATTTTTTTATCTTGTGACACACTTGTGTGAAAGGAAAAATACTTTGTCTAATTGTAAATGAAATATCTAATCTAAGCTTCTCGTCATGTGGATCATCTTCTCCAGCTCCTTTTTCAGGGGAGGAAGAATTTCTCAACAGAGACCAGAAAATAATTTCAGCCCTAATTCGGCTTCCATTTTAATCTTTCTGGAGCAGAGATGGCAGCTGGAGCAGCTTGTGATTTCTTGGAAAATTGAGTATTAATAAACTGCATAAATGCCAAAAGTCTGGGAAAATCACTCAAGAGTGACCAATCGGCATTCAGCTCTGCTGCAAGGTCTTTATTACAAGCAGCAGAGTGCTGCTGACATTCCTTTATCAGGTAAATACCTCAATATGTGAGAAGAATGACTAAACTGAGATTAGTGAGGAAAAACGGTGAAACGTGTGGCTGAAAAACTTCTGTTTCTCGGCAACACGATGATGTCATCTGATCTGGGAAAGCACAGCATTTCAGTTTGATTTGGAGAAAAACTGTGACAAAATACTGAATATGCCATTAGCTCCATCCCTCTAGAACCAGTTTTATTTAATCAGAACTGCCTTCATTCTTGATGTCATGGAAACATTCATCAGAGATTTTGCTCCATATTGACATGATAGCGTCACACAGTTGCTGCACATCCATGAGGAGTGAAGTACTGGATGAAGGTCTGACGACAGTAAACTCAGTGTCAGGTTCAGGAAACCAGTTGAAGGATTTGAGCTGAGGTAGCAATTAGAAGATGTCTATAAAGCGACAGAGTCAGCAACAATACTCAATAAGGCTGTGATGTTAAACCATGCTTAGGTGGTATTGAGGAACTCAACGTGTGCCAAAACAACATCCTTCACACCATCACACCAGCAGTAGCATGAACTCTTGATACATGCAGGATGGATTCATGCTTTCATGATGTTTCCACCTAATTCTGAACCTAGCATCTGAATGTGGAGCTGAAATAGAGACTCGTCAGATCAGGCAACGTTTTTCCATCTTCTATTGTCCAGCATTTTCGGCTAAATAGCCCATCTGCTTCAAGGTTGGACGTGTTATGTGTTCAGAGATGTTATTCTGCATACCTTGGTTGTTACCAGTCGTTATTTGACTTCCTGTTGCCTTTCGATCATCTCCAACCAGTCTGCCCATTCTCCTCTCACCTCTGACCTCAACAGGACATTTTGGTCCAGACAACTGCTGCTCACTGGACATTTGCTCTTTTTAGACCATTCTCTGGTCGCTTTCTAATCAACACACACCGTGGCTGATATATAAAAGAAATGTCAGAGATTATCAGAGGAAGAGAAGAAAGAGAGAAAGGGACAGAGCAAGAAAAAGACAAGAGTCAACATCAGACTGACTTTTACTGGTTGTAGAGAGCTCAGAGTAGAGGTAGGATGGAAGATGGATCCTGAATCAGCCGTTGTTAGAGGTGAGAAAATCTGAGTTCAGTAGTCCTTCTTTAAATCCTCTTTCTTCCCCATTCTGATGCTCACTTTAAGCTTCAAGTCGTCTTCAGCATGCCTGCATGACTAATTGATTTGAATAGCTGCCATGTGATTGACTGATTAGTTATTTGTGTTAACAAGCAAATAAGCTGCAGTTCCTAATAAAGTAACCGTCAAGCATTCCCCCCCCTCAAACTTCACTCATTTTAGTTACGGTGTATTATGTGTGTGAGTATGTGTCAATGTTTGTTTTTCCAGACGGCTGCAGGCTCCCGTTAGAAGTTCTTTTTGAATGAAAGGCTGTATGAGCTGCTGATGGAGGCACGGCAGCAGACGGGTGGAAAGAAAAAGAGCGTCACCTCCTGCAGCTCGTCAGACACGGGCCCCCGCCGCTCGGGCCTTTTTTCTCCTTCTGCGCTCCTTCGCTCGCTGAGCATCTCTCTCTCCAGCTCCTGCAGCCGCCGCTCCACACGAGACGACACCTGCGGACGAGAAGAATGAGGACGCCTCCAGTCACGCAAAACATCACCGGAGCCCGGGCGGCGTCGGAATGTGATTAATGAGACAACAGGAAATGAAAGGCGTGGGCGAGGGAAGATATCTCTGATAAGTGACTGGAAGTAATACATTGGCCATGCAACGACTTCCCCGTCCGCTCAGGAAGCGGCGCATCCACCTGTAAGGGACAGTTAATACCTTTATCTTGTCACGTCCACAGACAGGACCAGATAAAACATATTTAACATATCGGCCATCATTTGGAGGAGCACATTTGTCACAGAGCTGATGGTGAAGTGAAGAGTTATGTGCTTGGAACTCATAGTGAAATATGTGCTACAGTTAGTCCTAGAAAGCTCCAGTAAAACAAAACATCTGCATATTTCATGCTTTATGCAGCAGCTTTAATTTGTTTTGTGTGGTCCTTTAAATCCCCCCCCACCCCCCACCCCCCTCCAAAGCAAACTTGAAATATTGGCCGTGAAATCTGCAGTCACAACTCACCGAGTCCTGTCTTTGGGAAGCTGTCATGTGCTCTGTGAGGCTCTCCATCGCTCGCCGGGTGTCGATATCAGACCTGCAAAACAAAAACAGACAAATCCTCATTTCTTTTTTCCCCCCCACCCCAAAAACGTCATCGATCAGAACGCGGTCGCATAATCTGACGCCACTGACAATAATTATTCAGCCTCAGATGTTGAACTACGGCGGCAGATCGATTTGCTCCGGTCAGCAGTGCGTGGGAGGAGAGATTCCTTTTAATAACTTCAAAATGTCAAATTCTAATCTGAGCTCGGAGAAAGATATGCAGCCTTCTGACTTTGCCGCATCATCTCTTCAAGTTTCCACCAACTTCTTCTTTTTTTCTTTTTTTTTCTTATCGCTTTTTCCATCAAGAAGACTTAAAGACATGAAAACCATGCATTTCTTCGCAAAGCTGAAGTAAAACCTTAAGTCTAGTGGATGTGAAAAGTAAAGGATCAGTATTCTGCACAGGTCTGCAAAGCCCAGAACTCAAGTTTGTAAAATCAATGGACGGGCTCAAAGAGAAAAGAAAAAGATAGCATGAGTATCCTCTTCCACTTATTGTGACTTAGTACACCAGCACCAAATTAATAAAGCATTATGCAAACATCCAAAGTCTGATTCTCGATTCTATTAAACACTCAATGAGCTTTATGTTTAAATAAACACTGCCAGATCCGTCTCTTTCAGCTTCAATCACCAATTCATCTTGTTAATATGCAAAATTAGTTTCTGAGAAAGCCTGCTCTAATGAGCATTCACTTCAGACTTTCAAGCAATTCAGCTACAATTAATGACAGCGATTGTCACATTTTACAAGCTTTTCAAATATAGAAAAAAAAAGTCTCAGTGCAAATATGAGTTTGGATTTAGTTCCAGACTAGGCTTCTTTCATCAGATACCTATTTCTCTTGAGGATCTCTCTGTCCAGGTCATCGGACAGTCTCTGCTGGTCGCAGTGCAGGTCCCGCAGGGACTGATGCAACACGTGGACCTGTGCGAGACAGACACAATCCCATACTTACTACATACACCAGGCCAGACACCACTAAAGCAGAGCTTGTTGACATTTCATTTAAGAACATCTAGTCTGAGGACACAATAAATATATCTAAAAAGAAAAGAAAACTGATAATATCATCTTATTTGAATTAAATTGTACAAAAAAAAATCATTTTAATCCATAAACATCAGCAAAACTGATTTTCTATTTTGTTGTTGACTCAGTGCGCCCTCTTGTGGCGACTTTCTGAAACTACAAGAGCACAAACGTCTTCAGCTATGCCCCGTTTATTCATACAGCACCTGTCAAAAGTTTGAGCACATGTAACTATTACATTTGTTTGCAAAGTTTTGACTGGTATATTTTCAGGAAAAACAAGAAATACTTGCAGTAATTTATTCAAAAATGTGAAAAAAATGACTGGAAATACAAGTCAAAACAGAGTTAGTACAAATCTAATAAGCTGTATGAAAAGTCTGACCACGTTCACAGGCTCTCTTATCACTTCGTTAAGTAGTCTTCAGGAACAATTTTCCAGGCTTTTTGAAGGCCTTCCCAAAATTCTTCAGTGGCTGTGTTAAATGGCAAACCTCGGCCTGTTTACCCTGTTTGCCTTCCTCAACAATGGCTTCCTGACAACCACCCTTCCCATGGAGACCTTTTCTGATGAGGCTTCAGTGAACAGTAAATGGATCAAATGAGATGCATATTCCCTGAGGATATCCCTTTCAGATCCTGTTCATCTAGTGTATAAGACCTATACAACTACCCTTTGTTCTCTCTACTAGTCTAGTTTCCTTACTCATCCTAAGATATCCCTAAGTTTTAACAAATAAGTCTTTGGGAATCACTTTGTTGGTGATATAAGATTTAAAGTGTAGTTCAAGAATGTTTGCATAATATTGTAAATAAAATCCCAAATGACACTGATCAATAGTTGATTGTTAATCCTTACTTCTTCTTCTGGTAGGTCGGGGTCCTTGAAGCGAACACTGGCGGACTGAGACCTCCTCTTCTTTCCTGATGTGCCCGGGTACTCCTTTAGAGGAGAGGTAGGATAGAAGCGGTGGCCCTCTGAAATGCAACATATATTGTTTTAAAAAAAAAAAAAGAAAGCAGGTTAGTAATGAGAAAATGAACAAAAACCCCTCAAAATTTACTCAAGATGCGCAGCTTTTATGTTTTTATCTTCTATACCTGATCCTGAGCAACCGTCCAGGTCACTCGTATGCAGCGAAGAGGCCGAGGCGCTGCGAACCCCGTTGGATCTGCTCAGCCTCTGCGACTGCAGTTGACTGATTGATTCCTCTAAGTTCTCCTTAAGCTGTCATTAGGGGGGGAAAACAGTGATTTATTAGTTAAAAGGAAAAAGCAAAAGCATATGAAAACAGTTGCCACATAGAGAACATCCTTAATAATACGACATCCCTGCAGAAGCAAATAGAAGAGAATAAAACTGAGCAAGGAGAGTGAAAATAAACAATGAGACCTGCATAAACAATGAAATAACCGGCTCTGAGATAAGCTAAATAGCATTAGAAGGCACTCAGATCTGTATGTTATTGCCCCTAAGATCCAATTGTTATGCGTGGAAGATGTGGATTCCTGAAAGAGCTCATAAACGCCTCAGACTTTTCAATTTATTCAGCTTTCCCACAACTTTAGAAGAAGAGTTACTGTTATGAAGTTACTGATATAATCTGCATTTCTAGTGTGAGAGAAGATAAAAAAGAAAAGGTTGTATTACCAGTGCCATGACTTCCGCCTGATCATCTGTATGCTCCCTGTACTGACCCAGCATCCTGTCTACTTTGGTCAGGTTCCTACTGGTGTCCTGCCAAAGAGACCTGTAGTTAGGAACTATACATCTTTAATGCTATGAGATGACCGGGGTCTTCCTTTCACCTAGCTGGGGGGGTTAGGTGGGGCTAAATAACACATTCTTCTTCAGTAATTACAGATGAATGAAATCCAAGCAGCAGAGTACCTGTAATGTGTTGGCAAGGGTGCTGATTTTCTCCGTGATGTCAGCGGCTCGGCCATCGCTCCCACTCCCACCAGCTCTGCTCCTGTCCCGGCCAGGTCGTCGGTGGGATTCACGCCCCCGAGGCCTGTGTCCCCGCAACCTGCCGCATGAATCCGACTCACTGGATGTGTCCATAGTTACAGCCAAGTCCCGCGGAGGGCAGACGGAACACGGCGGAAAGCGCAAATATGACGATTAGGGGCCAGTTCGGGCTTCGTCGCTAACTGTTAACTGTAACGTTAATCAGATTGGGTTTGTTATGAACTTTTTCTGCATTGAATACTTCTGACATTGCAAAAATACATTGTAGTTTTGTCATTGTTACTTTGACAACCCCCCCTGGATACGCAAAACTATCTGAAGAGCAACGCACAACCGTTCAAACCATCCTCATCCCAATAAAGCGCCAGTGATGGACATTGTTGTGAATGATGCTCCTCCTGGCTAGCAACAAGTGGGAACTACAGTGTTAGCTAGCAAGCTAAGCAAACGTTAGCCGACTAGTGTAAGCTTGTGATAATTATTTTAAAACTACAAAAAAGAAAGAGCCTAAACAAGAACATTTGATATACGCCGCACGAGAAACACGCCCAACGTGCTATGAATGTACGAACTAACAGAAGAACAACTCAGCCTCTCTGTGCTATGGCAACTTGAACTAGCCGCGTCTGAACGGGAAAATAGCGGAGTGCAACAGCACCGAGGGACGCCGGGAAATGTAGGCTGTCCGTGATGGGGAGGCTTAGGAATTTTATATTTGTGAACTACATCGTCCAAAGGAATGCTTTAGCGCCACTACCGCCGCTCTACGAGAAAAGGAAAGGACAGAAAAGAAAAGAAAAGAAAAGAAAAGAAAAGAAAAGAAAAGAAAAGAAAAGAAAAGAAAAGAAAAGAAAAGAAA
>JBBBVU010000024.1:5641335-5656598 GCA_037177055.1 Atherinosoma microstoma | reverse complement strand
AAATGTATTCCTTCGCGAAGTAAAACAGCTTCTACCTGATCTGAGTGTCTGTGGTTCATCGGGAATTTTTCCTAACAGCATGTATAAGTGCCTTCCTTGTCACAGAAATGTGTCAGGTGTACTTATCATGTTGACTGGTGTTAATTTAGATACCTGGTTATAGCTAAGGAGAATGCCATAGATAGCACTGTTTTGACAGAAACAAGTGAGTAATTTTTTCAACAAACAAGTTAATTCCCAAAGAGGTAAAACTCAAGTCCATTTTATTCATGAGAAGATTTAAAAACAGCATATTTTGAACAAATAAGAGAGATAAAATACAAATAAAATGGGGATTAAACAACAATAAAACAGTTATAAAAGACAATAAAAAGACAAGAATGAAACAAATATTTGGCAAGAAATGCAAAAACTCAGTCTGGTTTGAAAGCTAGAGAGTAAAAATGTTTTAGAAACAGTGACAAGTAGGACGACTCTATTTAGTTTACCCCCCAAAAATCCATCTGTAGTATTTGCTCATTGTCACCATTTCTAATACATGATCCCAAGGTCACAAAATATCAAAGGGCCCACTCCCCTTATCTGATGTGTTCATCTGATTAACCAGTTTAACCAGTCAAGACAGAGTAGGCTGAGTCATGGCTTACTGAAAAATAAGTGGGTATACTCCTTATACCAGCGTATACGCTGGACTACCCTATTGGTTTGTGGGCAACAATAGAAAAAAGCTTTGTCCCTTCTTTGTTTGAGCCTGGACCTCGGGACAACAAGGAGGCAGCGTGTGGAGTTAAAACATCCGAGAGATAAGAGGTGGCCAACCCGTTTAAAGACTTATAAACAACAAATAAAAATCTTAAAATCAACAGTAAAACAAACAGAAAGTTTTTTTGGTTGACGATTCGATTCTGTATCGATTCTCGATTCAAACCGATCTCAGTTCATAATCACTGCTGTTTTAGTAACAAAGGATGCCAGTTCCAGGATTAACCACATTCCTCTATAAACTAGAAAGAGCTCAGAGGAATTTTAAAGGAGGTTTTCAAGGTTAAAGTCTTTCAAAATTTGAAAATGTACAGAAGCTTGACATAGGTGACATTTAGTTTTGCTTACCTTGCAAACTTTAAACCTTTCTTTATCACTTAACAGTAGCTCTGAAAGTAGTCTGTCAAATACTTTTCAAGCCTTTTAAAATATTGATTCTTGGAAATTTTGTATCGATTCAGAATCTTAATGAATAAGAATCTAGATTCCGATATGAATCGATTTTTTCCTGCACCCCTAGCGGTCTCTCTTCCAAGTCCCAGTTAACATCTGAGCAGCGGCATTTTGGACGGACTGCAGACGGCGCAGATGGGACCGACCCACACCTGCAGTAGTTAAGGCTTGAAGAAATAAAAGCATGAATGATTCAAGAAATCAGAGAAAGAAAGAAAATACTTGAATTTTCCAGGAATTCTCAGCTGATTAAAAACTAGCCCCCCTTCGGTCTTATTCTTATTTAAAAGTAGAAATTTTCCAGCCATCCAGGACTTCACATCATCTAAAATCCAAAACCTGGAATATTTATCAGCGTTGTGTACAGTGTGTCCTAAAAGAAAAAAGAAAAAATCCTGGAATTGCTCAAGTGGAGGACAAAAGAAAACAAGTCGAGAGATGCATGTGACCAAGTTCTTGATCCGCCTTCAGTTTGGCAAAGACGCATCAGAAACGGTTTCCATGGAAGAAGCTGTAGAAGGGAAACAGATAGAAGAGGCTGAGCGATGCCAAATGGCACAAGAACCGGACTGAAAATGAGTGGCAACAGGTCTGATGACGTGCTGAGTCCTCCACCAGAACCATCACTGAACCAGCGTGGCATCATCTTAACGGAAAAAGGAAACAAAGGCTGTGTTGAAGAATAAAGCTGCTCGTACTGAATACTGACTTTCAAGCTGATTATAATCCTTTCATGCCTTTTATTTTCATTTATATTTGCACACGTTTAAACCCATCGCTGCACCCATTCCCTGTTTTCTTTGCAATATAAAAAGACATGACGGGTGGTTTGTCTGCACAAGGCAAACTCCAATAAATAACTTTGTATAAACCAATCTTTTGTTCAGATTAAACAAATGCAGTATTAGGTTTCAATAAATGGAATTTCGAAGAGGTGTGCTGGGAAAATGTGTTGCCTTTGGACTGAACCTGCTCCTTTTGTGTTTGCTGATTTGAAGTGTTTCCATAAAGCCCAGATACAGGAGTAACGGCAATCTCATCTATCTAAAGCAAATCATACTTTATAAAGAATTGTTGACACTTAGCAATCAAATACCCTCTCTGTCATGATTACAAAAGCCCCTCGGGGTGGACAAAACTATTTAAATGTTCTTCATTAATTCTGCTATTATCACAAGAGTGTAGTTCAAATATATTTTGTGCAGGAAATTGTGCAAAAGTTCTTTTTGTAAAACAAATATGTGGATGCAAAGCAGACGTCTGTGTGTTTCTCTATGTGTGTGTTTGTGAAGTTTGGAGTCCTTACAGTGTGTTGATGTGTGTGTGTGCGTGTGTGGAGGTTACTTCATGTGTCATCGGGAGTCAGGGAGGTGGAAAGGAAAGCACAGACACGCTAAAACGCCTGCGTAGCGTGACACTCTCCTGCGTCTGGACGGTGCATTCGAATACAATATTTACCTTTTACAGCACATTTCTCAAACACCCAGAGAGCCCCATTTGAGAATAATTAAGAGGAAAAAAAGACTTCAAGGGAAAGGAGAGGAAAACACAGCAGATCCAATCTTCCAGAAACCTCCGATTTTTTGGATTGGAGTTTAAACATGTGATAACTTGCGATATTCGTTGTCACTCGACCACTAATAAAACAGACGGGATCTTAATGCTGCTTCCTGAGTGGGAACAGATGGGTACTGGGATTGATATAAAGAAAAAGTGGGATGTTGAACATGTTTGAGCTGTAAAAAAAAAAGAAAAAGAAAAACTAAATGAAGAATTCTGACTTTACAAGAGTTTTTATCATGAACTGGTTTACACTGGATCTTTTTGGGGGAAAGAGATGGCTGAAAGTGTGTAACTGACCCTCTCTCTCCAGCGGTCACCACAGGATACATCTAAATGAGGCAGAGCTCCCAGTAAACACATGTATACGTTGTCAATCAAATTGCTGACACGGCTATGAATTATCCGGCCCCTTTCCACTTCAAACTCAATTCCAAATGTGTTTATTTGCGATGGTTTCTGTCCAAGATGACAAATTGAGGTAGTAATTTTCTCCTTAAGCCCACAAGATGGGCTCACTGGGGGAAAATGCATGCTGGTTTTTTTGGGTTCTAACTGGGGTGTTTTTGCTATCAGGATCTGCTTTGTGTCCCTTTGTTTGTTTGAATTTGTCAAAGCGTGCGCAGAGTGGCGTGCTCCCGTTTTTACTGACCGCAGAGCTCACAAACACACGAGTATGTTTCGGACCTGTAGGGCCAGATCTCAGTCTCTGAACTAGTCTATTGTTCCCCTGAGGAAGATGATGACCTTTTTTTTTTTTGCATTGAAGCAGGATGATGTGGAATTATTTCTGCCTGTGTGTCCCTTCTGCCAGAATATAACATGAAGAGCCTCACATCTTAATCACTTTCCTCTATTATTTTGTTAGAAATCCTAAATCTCGCACAAGCTTGCATGAAAGAAATGACACATGCCATGACAATGATCAACATTTTGGGAGATGTTTATTTGCTTTTGTTGCTAAAAAGTTGTGTCTATTCTAAGCCATCTGCTGTCTTGTTTTGCACAAAGATTGGAAATATGAAAAAAGTGCCCATCAACTAATTGCATCTGCAAGCAGAGATGATACAAACAAACCCTTGTTCTGTAGATGTGCACCAAAAAATGTACAAATGACTTCTTGTTTGATCTTTTTTTGTAGCTTTTGCCCCCATAGCCTGTATAAAACAGATGAGCGTGGTCACTGGGATGTCACCTACTGATTAGTAAACTTCTTTGAATCTTTAAGTCCAGTATTTTGGCTAAATGAGATCAGACAGAAATGCTGAAAATGACAAATCACTTTAGACAAAGATTTGTTTTTGTCATAGACAGGGTTCAAATTACACCGGGGCTTTTGTGGAGCTTTATTTTCAGCCAGCACGGCAGCACGGTCAAAAGCAAGGTTCCAGCCAAAAACACATCCCGTTGCATGCAGCTGAAACAATCAGAAACATCTCATCCAGGAATGATAACGTCATTAAAATCCTACAAGAATTCCAATGCAAGAAATTTCAAAATCCACATGTATTTCACACGTCACCAAAAGTGGTTCTGCATCTTTGATACATATATGACACATAATGTTGCACATGTGCAACATATACTTCGCACATGGGAAACATGTGGGTTTTGAACATTTTCATGGTAATGACATGTGAAACCCATGCATGTTGTAAATAAATGGGTTGTAATAAATGTGTCTGTATTTATTTAATTTTTTAAAATCTAAACCAACCATTTCATCGTAACAGATTCAAGTTGTACAGATGTATGAAACCCATCTGGTGACAATGATCAAAAATATTTTAATCTGTGGTCACCAGCTACTAAATATGGGGGAATGAGATGATTAACACATGGATCCAGATCCAGTTTTTTGTTTGTGTTATTCAACTAAAATGTCTTTCTCTGTGTTTCTTTTTTTCCAAGCAGATGGCTTTTTGAAACCCGTCTGTCATCTGTGCCGACGGATGCTTTTACAAACATGGTTAACATCTCAAGAATGTGAGTGCTCTTTTAATTTATTAATTAATTAATTAATTAATTAATTAATTAATTAATTAATTTGTTTGTTTGTTTATTTGTTTAAAAGACTATTCAACGTAAAACTGACATCAGCTTTGAATTTGTGATAGGTTTGTTTATGGATTCTGTTAGCACTTTGTTTCTATACTGGACCCTAGTAACCTTTAGGATCAGGTTCTTGTGAACATATTATAAGATTACGTCCCATTCAATTTCTTCACAGTATAACAAAATTATAAATGTGTTTTCAGTCCAGATAAAAGAAGAAGAAAAAAAGCATTTTTAACAAGTTACAAGATAAATAGTAATCACCAACAAATTTGATCCCCGGACTACGACTCCATGATTCAACATTATGCCGAATATATTTTAAAGTGCTCTAATTGGACTAAAAAGGTGCAGACTTTTTGTGGAATCAGACATCTTCAACTTATTCATTTCCATATTTTCCACAGAGTCTCTACAAAACTGTTTATGAGTTTTATTTGACTCCAAGTCCATCCAATTGGTCCAAAAATCCAGTTTTCAATGCTCAGGAATGAGTGGAGGTGTGTTATCAGGGTCTCCATCCCAGCATGTGGATTCAAGTTGTTTATCTTCTTATTCTTATTTAGTATCTTTCAATTTTCTTTTTTTCTCGCTAAATTCGAGCATATTACGTTATACATTTTTTAAGTAAACTAAACTAAAACACTAGTAGTGGTAAGCTCAGACTCCTCAGAAGATAGCTCTCCTGCAATGAAACGGGATAAACCTTCACGTTCTCTGATGCTTGCAAACACAAACCCCTTTAAAGTTGCTTCCACTTACATCTTTTTTTTTAAATACCTTTCCTTCAAGCTCCAAACGTTCCCCTTTTTCTTCCCTCCCAAGCAGATGATATGCTCTCTGTTTAGTATCACCACGGACTTCTAATCACAGCTGGGAAATCAGGGCTTGGACATTGGCTGAGCGCTCCAGCAGAGCGTTTTGGGCGTGCAGTGATTTTAGACTCCCAGTAGTGGTAGAGTTTCTGTGTCGAAGTAAAATATACACTTGAGCCTTGATCCTTAGCTGCTTAGTCCATGTCCAAGTCATGCATGAGGAGAGATGAGCGTGGATGAGAGGTTTTCTGCGAGCCTCAAGTGCACCTTTCTGCTTACAGCCCAACTAAAATGACGAATCTGTTGAGGCGTCTTTAATCAAAATATTTCTTATTTCTGACAAGGATGTGGTTTTTAAGATTGATTTTGGCGCTAAGTTCATGGTTTATTTTATGAGCATTCTTGTTACAACGTAATAACAAATGGGAGCAGAGTGACTGATGACTAGGTAACGAATACAGGAGGCACATGCCTGTAAGATTACCCATGACTTCGGAGGCTTTAAACAAGGTGGACTGATAAATTCAGGAAACGGTTGCAGGTTTAAGGGTTGTTTTTAGAGCTGCACACTTAAACTCATTTATAAAAACTAATCTTATATTTCACTCCCACCCTCACACAGTACCTTCATTCTTCACAAGTCACAAGCAAAAGAAAAATGACTGTATAAAGACAATTTGCTCTGTAAATTTGGTTTAGCTTTGTTTATCTCTTTCAGATATATATCTGTGGATGTGATACTGCAGCGGCTGGAGAAGCACTCATTTTATGGTCTGAAGAAAATCACCCACATGTGAGTAACTACAGGAAAAAGGCCAAACTTCTCATTGATCTTTATTGATTAAGCTGTTCCATTTGCTCTCAAAGGGGGAAAAATGTTTAATTTTGAAACTTGCCGGCAGCAAAAAGAGGCAGGAAAGAGACACATTGGGTACTTATTCCCTCTCAATACTTAATGCTTCTCATCAAGGTGGTGTAGAGCAGTTTCTCCATTTTGTTGGTCTGAAAGTGAATGTTGTGGGATTTTAAAATGCAAAGTTATTTAGAAACCATTCATCGCAATAATTCATTATTGAGCTGTATTTTCAGTGAGTTCAGCCTTAAAAAGCATGTTAGGTAAGATAGTCAGCCTGTATCTAACTTCTCTACACATCTTCTTAATGTCCCAGTGCTTATTAAAGAAGCTCAGGGGTAAAACTCTAGCAAGGTGCGCTGTATTCGTAATTATGGGATAGAGATTGATAGCAAAGTTCCCCGTTGGAGCACACTCTTTCCAGCAGAACACCTCCCAGCACTTCATATATTCTTGCAAGACTTACTGATTGTGCAAATGGTTTATTACTAATTTATTACTGAAGCAGTGTGACACTATAGCTATGAATTAACACCTCTAGAAATTAACTTGATTTGACTTGAAGCATCATTTGCCTGACATTTCTATCTTAGTTGTCCTAGTCTAAGCCTTTTAGCTGCTGAATTTCAGATCACAGAATTAGAGACAGAAGTAATAATTTAGATTGCTAGCTGAGGGTTGTATCAGTTCTCCGAGGGTATGTTTTGGTTCACTGGGGCCTATTTGCCACTGATTGGTGCTGCGCAGTACCATACATAAAATAATAGCATCTATCTCAGGTTTCCTTCAGGGTCAGACACAAATTAATGTTCTGCTTCCTGTTGGCTGCTGGAAGCAGACGGCAGCTGTGGATGAAGGACTCAGTTAGTGCTGAGACGTTCAAAGGGGGTTCGTTAAAGTTTAAATTGTGTTACCAACAACTGAAACCATCAATTCAGATAATTATTTGGCTCTTTTTTCCCCCAATATAAATATCGCTAGAAGATTCTTGTACCTGCTTACTGTTAGTGTTTGACTTTCCATTGCTCCACTCTTTTTCTAACTGATTCAACAAATGGTTTGGGACACCATGACAGTAAAAAGCAGGATGTCATTCTGTCAATATGCATGCTATGAAATGACTACGGCTGTCAGTTGATTCAAATTTCCTGAGTTAACCCGCAATTAATCATAATAAATTTCAGAATTTAAAAAATATATAATTTTTTTATTTTATCTATTTTATTTTATGATATTTTTAAGATTTTTATTATTATATGATACTTATGTAAGTTGCTAGGAAGCCCACATAGATTCTAAACAGATAAATAATCCTGATTTGTTTATTTCTTGATATTGTAGTGTGAGGTAGATTGTTAGAGTTCTGATTTCCTAGCTACCTTGAATGCAGCACAGCTGCAAGCCGCTTAAGTTTAAGTTTCATTTTCCATTCCCATGGCCATTCCCATGGCCAGTTTGAGTCGCTTTCTCCTGCATTATTAGGAGTTAGTAGTTGATAAAGTACTTCAGTCTCGTCTGGAAAACCATCTTGAAGAACTCTCAAGCTAAACTGGCCGTTTAAAAGATCCATTCTGTCCGTTTCTGCTTCAGAAACACAACATGCTTTCTACACCACCTCCTGAAATTACACCAACGGTGCTGGTATTATGGTGCGTTCCAGTTGTCTCGGAATTCCGAGCAGGCGAGAGTAAGCGATGGCATTACCAGTTGGTTGTAATGACAGCGAATTTGTCTACAAATGCTATATAAAATTGGAACATTACAAATTGGAACATTACAGAGCCATTGTAAAAACGTGCTCTATGAGAAATCCGGCTAATTTTAGTGATAATTATATAATAAGCCAAAAATATTGATGCAATTTTTCACAAAAAAGCCACAACGTAATTATCGATAACAGCAACCTGCAGTTGTTTATACTAGAAAAGTATAACAGACACAAGCTGTATTTTAGAGATTTTTAATAAAGACAACAATGGACTAAGTAATACAGGACGCAGTTATCTTTAAATCTGGTATCTCGGGGTCCCTTTGGGAATTATGAGTTCTCAGCTTGGAATTCTGAAATAGCTTCGTCATTTCTGGCAAGATTACCTTACTTAGGTAAGGTAATTAACCTACTCTTCAACAACAGCAGCTCTAGCCATAGCACCAATCAGAAAGCTAAACAGAAAAGAGACTCACCCACATTAAAATACTGACTATCTGGTGAGCATGTAGTTTTTAGCTACTAAAAATCAGTGGACCAAATCAGAGCCAAAAGCAGAGCATTACTTCGTTTCACACAGCCTGTTCTGTAATTTTGCCAGTTCAAGGCAGGGCTACTCCCTCTATGATGATGATGGTGCTGTTTATCTTGGCAAAAAGTACCAGATTCTGCTTTTCAGTACGGTTGGTTTCAAGAGCGCAAACCTTTTGAAATTGTCTGGTTAACACAACCAGCCAAAGTCAGCATGGCTGGACAAAGAAACGAAGACCACCCATTCAAATATAAACCTTATCAAAAATAATCCAAGTATGTGGATTATTTGTCAAATCCCCAAAAGCTGAGTTGAAGAGAGAACTTTAGCAGAGTTTTGGGAGATCTGTTTGCAACTGGACAGACTATTTAATGTTTACATAATTCTGTTAAAGTTTTAGTCTTTAACTCAGAAGCACTTGGAAGACAAACTTCATCCAATCAGGAACTTTTCCTCCAACACTTGCAAACGAGTTGTCTGAAGAAGGGCCAGGACACACGTACCTCAGCTCTACATGGCTTCAGATGGCAAAAAGAAGTATTTACTCTGGCCAGAAAGGACCAGAGTAAACAAGCTAATGAAACACTAATTGGACTCTGCTTCCGGTCCTGGCTGTCTGCACCAAGTTTCCCTCCTCTTACATCCTGGCATGCACCTTGCTCTGCTCCCTCAGCAGGTTTGAGAATTTTGCAGCGTGTATGTTACATGTCAAACTCACGGCTATGACACACTTTAGTCTTTCAGTAATGTTCAGAATTAGCTCACTTTTTTAAATTAAGGGCATTTCCAGCTGCTGACACCTCTTTGTTTGTGTTCTTTCAGAGAGATTCGGAACACAAAAAGGTTGGTGTTTGTTGACCCAGAAGCCTTTAAACATCTCCCAAACCTTAAGTATCTGTAAGTATTTTTCAGACAAGCTTTCTCTTTTTTCATTTCACTGAAAATACTTTGATAAGCCGATGGTAGGTGGGATAGGCTCCTGTCCCCCTTCAGCCCTGAATGAGAGAAAGGGGGTGTTGAAAATGGATGGATGGACTATAAACCAAAAAGATTAGGGGTTCATATTCTAAATTCATAAAAAAAATGATAGTTTTAATAGTAATGCTTGTGTTTAAATGGCAATGCTTTTGTTAGTTAGTCATGTTTCAAAAGTAGTATGGATACAACAAGTGAGCATAGCATTGTGTTGTTGGTTAGTGAGATGCCATTTTGATCTTGAATGATCCTTTCCTAAATGAGTTACTTTTTGCTTTCCTATTTGTAAAAATAACATACAAAGACTCTTGTAGCCAAATGCCCTCCAGTAGGTTGAATTGGTGATTTTTCTATTCAGATTCACAATATTTGATCCACTCTTCCTCTGTGATGTAATTAAGACTACATCCCCCATTTCTGTTGCATACAGGTTTGGGCTTGTTACTTTAGGTGAAGAATATATTTACTTTTAAATGTGTACGTGAGTTTATCATGGCTGCCTCAAATGATTTGTGTTGGTTTGAAATGTTATACATGTCCTCAGAAATTAACCTTTACATTTGGCAACTCTAACCAGTCAGAGTTTTCTCATTTGCCCCCTATCCTCATGTAACAATGCATGTGCAAAATTCCACTCACGACGGAGCCGATTGGCTGCATGAAGGCAATGTTTAAAAGCAAGTATGTTCTCTGCTTTAGTTTCTTGGCAGATTATGAATCGAAAGCAATCCTGAAATTACTTTTAATGCAGAATCTGCCTTTTAGGCACATATAAAGACACTCAACAAGTTGTTTTTAAATTCCATCAAACCTTTTTTGGTCAAACTCGATATGTAGAGACGTACATGAAGGTGTTTTTTTTTTCTTTTTCTTCTAATCACTGTTATCTAAACCATATTCCTTTTTCAATGTCTGAAAATGAGAAGGATACTTTAGAAATCATTAGTAGATTGTGCTATCCCACATTTGAAACATTGAATTCGGTATCATTTTAACGCTCATCCAAGGTTGGGTTGCAGGGGCAGCAGTTTAAATAGAGAAGGCCATACTTTCTGTTCCCTGGCTACTTCTTCTAGCTCATCTGGGGGAATCCCAAGCCGTTCCCAGGCTAGTCCCTCCAGTGTCCTGGGTCCTCCCCAAGGCCTCCTCTCATTCTATTTTAGTTAGACTAAAATGTTTATCTTGAAAACGTCCAGTTTTAGTTAGACTACCACAATGATTAGATTTTTTGCTAAAATTATATAAACATGAGTATAATTTTATTTTTCAAAGAAAAAGAAAACAAAAACCATAACATGCTAGAATCTGGCTATTCAATGAATTAGGTTTGTTTTTATTAAATGAAACTCCATGGTCATCTCTTTTAAATTAGAAAAATGATATATGAGGAGAAAGTCTGTCGTCTTTGATGATGCCCTGTTATCTCATTTATCACCTTTTTAAGATGAATATTTTTTGTCATTCAGGGGGCTTTTCAATACTGGCCTGACTTTCTTCCCCGCTTTGAACAACATCCACTCCAATGATATGAACTTCATACTGTAAGTCATTGCACGTTTGCTGCCATTTCTAATGCAAGCAACGTGAGTCAGATGTAATCATCTCGGAGCCACTATCATAATACAATTAATAAATAAGGATCCTTTCAAGATACCTTTCAGTTTTCCTCAATTTTGTTACATACTACACGTTTCTGTGTCTTACGAAGACAGTTTGTCTATTAAATACAAGTATTAACAAGTCTTTTGGTTTTTTTTTAATACAGGACAGTAGCAATTATGAAAAATGTGGTTTAAATTTAGCAATTTAAAACAATTTTCCTCCCAATTTGATTGTGTGCTATTAATTTATTAAATGCTATAATCTGTGTCTGTATCTGCATCTTGTCCATTTTCATATGAAAAGATGTACAACCGCTTTCACATTTCTGTGTTGGCAAACACTCAAGTCACCTCCTTTACTTGCCAAATCTAATTTTTTTACCCTGCTGTAATACTTTAGAAAATAGTCATCAACACCACATTTCTCCCCTTCTTGCTTCTTTCCAGTGAAAGGTATATATTTATAACACCGCTTCATTTCCTCTCTGGTCTGTATCCTCCTTTGCAGGGAAATTGTTGATCATCCCTATATTACCGAGATCCCGGCCAACTCGTTCTGTGGCATCACAAGTGAAGTGCTGACAGTGTGAGATATATGCAAACCGGCAGGACCAACCATATCCACTTCTAATATTTATAAGAATGTGAAGAAAAAAAAAAAGCAAATACATGTCTATGTGTGTGCGGAGAGAAAAAACTAAATTCAGATGAGCTCAATTGTGCAGTAGCATATTGCTCTAACATTTCTTTTTATTATTGGTTTTCACAGCTAAATGTAACCAAACCCTTAAAATAGTTGAGCATGACTTCACTTTTTCAAACATGTCCTCCCCCTGACCTCACTTGAATCTTAACATAAATTGCAAAAACAAGTACACCGACATTCATTCACACTGTGAGGCATTTGCATGTATGTGGTTAGCAGTAAGTGTGGTAAATGTTGGATATAAAAGGCCCAAATGTGCGCACACTGCTAAGATATACATTTGGTAGCCCCCACCTATCACTTTTGCAGGGAACTAGATTAAGTATCACTACACAGTTTTTTTCATACAGTGGTTTGGTTATGGGGCCTAAAGTGATCTGTGTTTTTAATTTAATCATTGTAATTTTTTTGTTCCAGCATGCTGTATGGAAATGGCTTCAGAGAGATACAACATCATGCCTTTAATGGGACTAAGCTAGACCAAGTGTAAGTATTCTACCATAATCTGCCTGACTGATTTGATTTTAATTGATTTTAATTGAATTGTCAGGGATTTGAGTGATAAATATTAAATAGTCTGGTGTTTTGGGTATTGTTCTTATTCACTTTCTTACAGAGAGTTAGATGTGCAGTTTGAAATGTGTGAATGATGAATTCAATGCATTAGGAGCAGCTGATTGGTCTGGTTTAAAGAATGAAAACAGTGGAGAAAAACTCAAAGCTTTCTTTGGAAAAAAGACTTTTTTCAAATCTAAACTTAACCGTCATATCGAATTTTTCTGTACTAAAACTGAATTCTGACTGATAGTTTTTTTACTGCAAGTTGCAGGTAGAAATATTTCAGCTATTTGTCACTTTGAAGCTAATATCAAGCCAACTTGTTACTAGCTTTAGCTGTACTATGAATGATGATAATCTTTCAGTTTTAAAGTTTAAAGTTTGGTTTGATATTCAAGAGACACTCTTTTATCAAATGTGACCAAAAGTAGTCCATTTAGAGACCCTCCATCTTCTCCAAAATGAGGTTACACAGCATCCTAACTGGATGAAACCATTTCTGACATCTGGGACGTCTATTTCTTTACCCAAAATTGCACTACATAAGCAAAGGGATCACAGTTGGTTCTCCATGAGCCGTCTCATATGTACTCAAAAATGCCTAAGCCCAGCTCTTGATTAGCAAGATGGGTTTCTCATGGGAAAATATTTCCAACAGTGGATAACAGGAAGTCTGCTTTAAGAGTTCCCCTTTAACATACACTCACTGACACTGGCTTCTAGACCAGTTTCATGCTTGTTTATTCAGTAGTCTCATTCATATAATTACAAGTCAGTGAGAATTCCTTATTTTCGCAACATGTTTTCCTCTTTTCACGCTCTGGTCCAGAAACCTGCATATTCAGGATATGAGGTATTAATGACATTAATTTAAGACCCCTCTTTTTACAACACCTACACTGCCCAGGTCTTTATAAGAGTTCAATTAAGCCATTGGTCCGTAACTAGTGAGTCTTACCACATTGGTGTTTGTGTTGGCGCCTGATCTCCTCAGAGGAGAACTAATCCCAGCACAGCCTGACCAAGACAAACACACCGCTCACAGGTCTATTATCCTTATTAGATTTAAGGGATTTGGGGAGATGTGTTTGAGGGTGCACAGCGTTTACGGCGTGCACCTTCATATCTTATCCCATCTAATTTCGATCGTCAACATACAGTGAGTGAGACTTTTTTCTGTCATGTTTCATCCCCTTCTAAAAAAAAAAGAAAGAAAAATAAACAGGAATTTGCAGAAAGAATGCTTGAAAAAATGTTGTGTCATGCTTAGACATGAGTGAAATGTGCAGTATCTCTTTCCCTTTTACAAAGCATATATATATATATATATATTTATATATATGTGCTTTCCTGTCCAGTGACCTCCACAGGAATAAGTATTTAACCAGGATGGATGAAAGGGCATTTGCTGGAGCCATCAACGGGCCCATACTTCTGTAAGTACGACCTTTTACAGAATCTATCTGTTCTTATCAGCTGTTTGTTTTTATGCACTGATTAAATGAAAACATTTGTCTTGAGTTTACAATTTTTTTTTCTTAATGAAAACAAAATATTCTCTTTTCATCACAGTGTCCTTATTAGCAGGCCATTAAAAATCAGGAAGCTAAATTTAACCTGTAGCCAAGCTACTGATTACATGTAACTCAGAGATATACTGCTTATCTAACAAGGATTTTTTTAAATGGATGTGTGTACAAAAGCAAACACACACAACCATAGTACATATAAATCCGGGCAAATAACGGAAGAAGACCTTCCGTTATTGCTGCAGTGGCATTTCTGTGCATGTCAGAGCAAAAGTGAAGAGAATTGTAATATTTTCTTAGTGATGTCAAGGTATTATCGAAGGACTTGTGCAGTTTGAGCAGTTCAAACAGCAGTGCATAGCATAATTGCTACATGCTAGTAAATACAATGGACTCTGAGAGTAAATGACTAATTTGGGAGATATTGTGAAATGTTATTTGCTCTTATTCAGATCACATACAGCGTACATACACTGCAGCCTAAAGACTAGTTATAACCAAACAATGTCAAGTATCTGACAAAACAGAGAAATGAACAGCAATAGTTTGAGGCTGTTTCTTTACCAACTTTTGATAACTTATCATAGTGAGAGATGCGTTTTATATTCAAGTGTGGCTTGTCAGTTATTGAAAGTGATATCTGAAAGATGAAGCAGAGTTTACATGACTGCACTGATGTCTAATCATTACAAAAAACAGAAAAACTTAAAGATTGTCAGATAAGATACTCTTATCAGTAATTGTGAACCACTGTCTGACGTCAGTCCAGTCATCCATGCCGTTGTCCATGCCGGCGGACAGTAGCAGATACAAGGTAATGAGGACTCCCCACTACAATAATGGCCGCACCACAAGATGGTGCAACACACAAAACATCTGCTGGGTGAACACGAAAGTGCTAACGTTCCCCTTCATGAGTAAAAGAGGAAGCTAATACACACAGGACCAGAAGAGAACATGTCCTTAAAATTCAAGGTACGCTCACCTGATACTTTTTATGTCCACCTTACTGGTTGGACCACTTTTGCCTTCAGAACTGCCTTAATTGTTGCTGTCATAGATTCATCAAGGTGTTGGAGACATTCCTCAGAGGTTTTGTTCCATATTGACATGATAGCATCACACAGTTGCTGCACATCCATGATGAGAATCTCCC
>JBBBVU010000024.1:5628591-5641235 GCA_037177055.1 Atherinosoma microstoma | reverse complement strand
ATCACACAGTTGCTGCACATCCATGATGAGAATCTCCCGTTCCACCACATCCCAAAGGTGAAATACTGGATTGAGATCATTGGCGTACAGTTCAAAAGACCAGTTGGAGATGATTTGAGCTTTGGGACATGGTGCATTATTATCCTGCTTGAAGTAGCCATTAGAAGATGGTACACTGTGGTGTATAAAGGGATAGAGATAGTCAGCAACATCTATGTAAAAATCCCAGTAGGTCACCAGTTTCTGAAAACCATGCCGCCAACAGCCATGCCACGTTCAAAGTCGCCTAAATCCCCTCTAGTCCTCATTCTGATGCTCAGATTGAACTTTAACAAGTCATCTTGATCATGTCTACAAGGCTAAATGCATTGAGGTGCTGCCATGTGATTGGCTAATTAGCTATTTGTCTCAACAAGGAGTTGAACAGGTGGAGCTCATAAAGTGGTGAGTGTACATGGTTAATGTTGGGGAAAAATACAGTCATAGAAAAAAGAAAATATAATTTCTTTGGCTTCATACTTTACTTATCAGAACTTTGTAAAAAAAAAAAAATGTAAAAGAGATATCCTTACTGATTGAAATGCTCTGGCAGGACCTTAACAGAGCTATGCATAAACAAACATCTGCAGACCTCAATGAAATGAAGTAATGTTGTAAAGCAAGGTCGCCAAAATTCCTCTACAACCATGTGAAATACAGATAGCATTAGAGAAACCATTACTTCAAGTTATTGTTGCTAAATGTCCCCACTGCTTCTGCAGCTTGGGTCAGAACCAGATGCCTTTTTTCCATCATATACATATCGTAACTACGTATAAAAGCTGAGATTTGAATGGTTAGGCCTTACAAATCTTACAGTTTATGGGTTTGTCACGTCATGTGGACACTGTTCTACACAAAACAGCAGCCCATGGACACATAACCAACCGTGGATTGTGACACTACTACATTTTGAAGATGCAGACATCTCTATCTTCACATCTCCAGAACTCTCAACATCTCTAATCTATCCCACGTTGTTTGTTGAATTTGGGTTCCCTCAGATTATCATCAAATGATCCATGTAGTTTGTTACAGAGATTAGATGGCACATAGGGATAGAAAAAAGACCAAAAGAAATGGTTTCTATCAAAGTTTGTTTTTGCGTTACTGTAGTATAATATAGTGTGTGTTCATGTTTGGGTTTATGTGTTAAATATGTTCTTTATACTGGTCAGTTTCACATTGCACCCAATTCCATAGACATTTTGATTGTTTTTAATGTTCACCTTCACTTCTGGAAAGCTGTCACGTCATCAGGATTCTTTATTGTACACATACAATTATAATGTGACTCATTACTTTTGCTGACCTTAAAGGAATAGTTCAGCATTTTGCGAAATACTACCAGCATACTTGCCACCACACTTTGTTTTCACCACAGGCAGAAAATCAACTCTAGTTTTAGGAAGGATTTTACATAAAAGTGATATTATGTGTCGATTAGTTGGCTTTAGAAGTGCTGATAAAGAGATTTTGCAAACTTTGAACAGAGCCGCTGCTGTCTGAAACATCGTATATAAAACAGAGATTGTGAGATTGATATTGATCTTCCATCAAAATGTCTGTATGACACCAAACATTCTGTATGCCACCTGCGGCAAACCATTGAGGGGGATGAATCAATAACAAATAGCTCTGGTCTAGTAATCTTTCACACTGTGTCACATTACTATAGCAACGTCTTCATTCATAATGTGCAGACTAGATGACACATGTCTGCAAGACAGGATAGAGTACAGATCAGTCCCTCGCAGCTGTGATGATGTGACCATGAAATCTGACACACATCATGTGCAAGCATGTGATGAACTTCAGACTTTCTCTGATACTGTCATTCTCGTTGCCATTTCTTCAAAAGAAAGGATAGTTGATGCCCAGATGTTTTACCACGGCTATCTGGTTGCTAAGTGTCTGGTTTGGTACAAAAAAAAAGAAAAGAAAAAAAAGGTGGGTTTGTGTGCAGGTCCTCTTGCCTCTGTTTCACAGAGGAACATGTCCTGAGTGAGGTCACCTCCATGAGGTCATGAGCTAAAACATCTGGAAATGACAAAATCAGCCTGACACTCACAGGGTCTGTGCTGCCTTACACAATAAGCCCCATGAGTGGAAAAGAAAGCAGAGGACAGAGAAGTGTGGAGAGCAAATGGGACTAAAAAAGGACAAGCTCTTAGTAAACATAACATTTTCTAACTTGTGTTTCTTTATTTTATCAAATTAGCCAATGACTAAGAGGTATGATGGGTTAGGAAACTTAAGAAAGCAAAAGCAAACTTACTTGGACTCTGCTTGGTCCCTGAAAGGGAAGAGTGTCCAGTGTGGTGAGGAATGTCCCGATAATGGGATCACGCAGGATGTTGGGGTGATTGTCAATCCCCAGCATGTCTTTGTCTCGGTGAAGCTATCCCGGCTTTGGGATTGCGGACCAAGAAATACCATATGTAATTACTTAAAGATCAAGGACCACAGAGTTCATGCGAGAAAACAGATGGAGGGTGTCGTTTAATCCATCTTTCAGCTCTCTGGTCTCATCATGTCTAGCTCTCGTGTATATGCTCATGGTTTGTTTTGCTTGAAAGTCTGGGCTTAAGCTGTGTAATAACGTGACTTGAGCACCTTTCTTCCATTCAAAATGACTAGCATCCTTAAACTTCAAATACTAAATTTGCATATTCAACAATCTTTTATAAACAACATGGTTTGTTATAATGTTGCATATACTAAGAAAAATGAAAAATGAAAGAATTAGAGCTAAATAAACACACCCGAGGCAGTTTTTTTCCCTTTGTTTACACCTGTCTGAAGGTTGCTTTGCCATCAGTTGGGAAAGGCCGCGTCCTCGCTGGTTGCTCATGCCTTCGTCCCTCAAAGCAGTTGGGCTGCCGTGTTGTGCCGAACAGGGGAGGAGGTTTATGGATATGAAGGAAATTTGGCTTTGTGGATACAAGGTTCCCCTTGAGTATTGTTCTTTTTTTTTAGTTTGGTTGTTGCTGAATTACATAATGTTGGACTTGACAGGGGGGAACAAAAAAAAGGCTGAAGAGAAGAAGGTAGTGAAGAAAAAGGAGGTGAAGATACGAAAGAAAACAGCAACAAGTGTACAATCAAAGCCAAAACAGAAAAACCAGACAACCAGCTGCTGCACCTGTAGAAACAAAACTTAACAGAAAACATCTGTAATAAAAACAAAGCAGAGAATCATCAGGAGCACCTACAGGAGCAATTCGTCCTTACTGATCAAAGCTTCCTGAAGTTTACAACCATCTTTATGTGCTGCTGGGTTTGTGTCTCATGTGGCTGTCCTGTAAAAGGCCCATGACTTTTACCTCAAACCTTGTTTTACTGACATCGATTACATTTAATTTTTTTTAAAAATGCCTTGGTAAACTTTTGATATAATTTCTTTTATACTTTCAGCATGACTTTTTTTTTTTTTTTTTTTTACTGAGGGGCACAGTGTTTTCTTTATTTTACTGCATACCCAACGAGCTCTGGATTAGTTTTGTTGATCCTCAAGACTCTTAAAGACTTTGTCCTTTTATTGGTTTTCTTTCAACAGTATGCACCGTCTAGTGCCATTCCCAGTTGCTCTGGTAGTAAAGCTATTTGGAAATATGAAGTACATCTAATCACTGGACTCATGGTGGATGTTTTTCATTCTGTACCAACCTTTTAGTTCTTCTCACAGAGATTCACCTTGAGAGTTGCATTTTCTTCAGCTCTTCCATTTGCGGTCTGTCTTTCAGAGATGTGTCCCTGACGGGGGTCACCTCCTTGCCCACCGCAGGCATGGACTCTCTGCGGGAGCTGAAAGCACGCGATGCCTGGGCCCTCAAGAAACTGCCGCCCATCAAGACTTTCAAGCACCTCACCATCGCCAATCTCACCTACCCCAGCCACTGCTGTGGCTTCAAAAACCTGAAAAAGAAACGGGGGTGCGTTCTTTGATTGCTATATTTCATTGATAATTGTACCTACAAAAGGCTGGCTACTCTTTAGTGTGCACATGATGTAAGAGACCAGACTTTTTTATGTATTTAGATGATCCACCAAGGTGATGGGTATCAACTGCATTTGTACAAAGTGGATCTTGGCATGGATTGAATGAACTCTGATATGTTGAGTGAGATTTAGAGATTACTGCTTAATGGAATCAAACTTATGTACCTATGTGCTTTTCAGCTTTTTGGAGTACATCATCTGTAACCTAACTGCTTTCTACGACCAGCATCACAAGCGCTCTGTGGGTCCCCTACGCATGCCTTCCCTTCAAGAGGATAGTTTTGTGGAAACGCCTCCGGATCATGAGCAGACTGACAGGGAACACAGAGAGTCCCAGCAAGACTGGAGGAGGGGAGACTTCCATGGCAGCCTCCACTACCATGCCTATTTTGGGGGCCAGCCAGATGAGGAAGTGGGTTTTGGAGAGACCCTCAAGAACCCCCAGGAGGACACCAGCCAAGACTTTGACAGTCGCTACGATTATGTGGTTTGTGAGGAGGGAGAGGAGGTGGCGTGCGCACCAGTGCCCGACGAGTTCAATCCTTGTGAGGACATAATGGGCTTTGGCTTCCTGCGAGTGTCGGTGTGGTTTGTGAGTTTGTTGGCTGTTCTGGGAAATGTGGTGGTGCTTCTTGTGCTGCTCACCAGCCACTACAAGCTCTCAGTCTCCCGCTTCCTCATGTGCCACCTGGCCTTTGCAGATCTGTGCATGGGGATTTACCTGCTGCTCATTGCCTCCGTAGACCTCCACACACGTTCTGAGTACTTCAACCATGCCATAGACTGGCAGACAGGCCCCGGTTGTGGACTTGCAGGGTTTTTTACGGTCTTCGCCAGCGAGTTGTCCGTCTATACCCTGACGGTTATCACTCTGGAGAGGTGGTACGCCATCACCTTTGCTATGCGGCTGGATCGCAAGCTGCGTCTGCACCACGCAGCAGCCGTGATGCTAGCTGGTTGGATCTTCTGCCTCCTCATGGCCTTGCTCCCACTGGTTGGAGTGAGCAGTTACCAGAAGGTCAGCATCTGTCTTCCGATGGACACCCAGTCCACGGTGGCTCAAATCTACATCTTGTCGGTGCTGGTCTTGAACATCCTGGCTTTTTTTGTTATCTGCGCTTGCTACTTCAAGATCTACTGTGCGGTCCACAACCCTCACTACCGCTCTGGATCCAAAGACACCAACATCGCTAAGCGCATGGCTGTCCTCATCTTCACTGACTTCTTGTGTATGGCGCCTATTTCCTTCTACGCCATGTCAGCTGTGTTAGACCGGCCTCTTATCACAGTTTCCAACTCCAAGATTTTGTTGGTGCTCTTTTACCCCCTCAATTCCTGTGCCAACCCGTTCCTCTACGCGATCTTCACTAAGGCCTTCAGGGGGGACGTGTTCATCCTCCTCAGTAAGGTGGGCTTATGTCAGCAGCGAGCACAGCTGTTCAGAGGCCAGACGGTCTCATCAAAGGGCAGCAGCGGGACTTCTCAAATCCGTAGAGAAAAGGCTAGGAAAGGCCAGGAAGAAGTGCCCATCCATCTGAAGAGGTGCTCCAGACACTCCTACCACCCAGCAATCAGCCAACAGAAGAGCCCAGAGGAGAGCCAGAGCATGGGCACGTGAGCCCAACGTCAGCTCAAGGCAGTAAAGCTAGACAAGTTCAGATGGGAGAGCAGAGGCCTTGAAGCGATCGCGGATGGATCTGTTTGGATATTTAACAGAAAGTTCAAGTATTCTGTATCTGCTTCAGCTTTCAGACAAAGTTCAGCTGTTTTCACAATTTCAGCTGTGATGATTTTATGGTTCCAGTTGTTGGAAAATATCAAGTGTCACCGAAATATGAGCCTGACTTCATCTCACTTGTAGTCCTCTGTATTCTTACTAATAGCTAGAATAGTACAGACATTATCTTCAAGAAAACAGTAAGGCTAAAAGTTCAAACACATGTAAGGATGAACTGAATATTTTTTTCCAATATCTTGATTAATGTTGAGAGTAATTCAGATGAGTGTTTCAGTTTGCAGTGATATGAGGAGCTTTCTGAGGCACATTATTTATGAGGGATTATTGTGTTGTAGGACAGCCTGCTGGCTCAGTGCCGTTCAACAGTGGAAACTTTATCCAGTGTAAGATAATAGAAGAATACTTGTTTTCATCATATAAACACCTGAGTGTATCTTGTAAATATCTACAGCCCTATGGATGAAGATTCTCTGTGACTGGACCATTAATACAAACAGGGTTCGATGTTGGAAAGCAGATCTGAGTGTCTTTTTATTTACTGTATAAATTAGCATTTTTGTTGCATAAACTTGCACCAAATTGATGTAAAGCTTAATTACAGTAATAAAAGGTTACTTTTTTTTTTCTTTACGTCTTGCCTTTTTTCTCTTTTACCAAATATGGCAACTTTTTACATGCTGATCCAGAAAAACACCTTGCAAATGTACCTTCTCATCTCCCAGGGAAGCGTGTGATCCAATTACAAAATGTAAACCCAAGACATATTTTCATTATTAGCAAATTACACACAGGTATGAAAATCACAGATCCATACTGTTAAAGCTATGTCTCTCCTCTGGAATGTCATGGTTGTTTTTCTAGTATGGTCGTGATGTTTTTATATCTTTATACGGAAACCGGTGACTTACTCAATCAGGGGAGACACGTGTGTGATGTTGAACGAGTATGTGTTAAAGGACACCCTCTGCAAATGGCAGCGTAACATCTGGTTAGCATTTCATCTGCTAGGTGATGCTTTTTTTTCTCAATCAACAGATGAACAGGAGGGACTTTCCAGGAAAGGGGGTTGCTGCAGAGCTTTTTTTTTTTTTATTATTACTTTTTCTTAAAGATTTTTGACCAGGTTCTTTCATTTTGAAAAAAAGAAAAGAAAAGAAAAAATCACACAAAATCCCAGCATTCCTAGTTCTGTATCACTCTGATGCATAAGTGGATGTGAATTGCTTCAAACCTCAAAACTGGACCGACTTCTAAGTTTAAAGTTTGAAAAAAAAAGAAGAGTGGCATGTGCTCGTGCCTTTCCAGACCTGACTCACGCAGTTGCAGCTGAATGTTTTTCCACAACTTCCCGTCCGTCTCCCATCAGCCATTAACAACAAAAACAGCGTGGCGCGGACCCTTATAATGCAGAACAAACTGAGCTGGACGATGAGGTGCCTGGCTGCGTTTGTAAGGACCTCGCCCCCCCCTTTGCTACTTCTCATCACTCACAGTTCAGCCTTACCTGCCTGTCGAGGAAGATAAAAATCAGTTTCTGCACATTTGCATGGGTGTCTGGAGGACGGCGAGGTTATAAGAGGATGGTGGCGGTGTATACATGCAAAAAAGTCAGGATAATTGTTTGTAACTTTGAGAAATGTGGGTAGGCTCATGGTCCAATTAATGAGACTCTGACTTGATTTATTTTCACATTCTTCTAACAAGTTCTCAGGCCTCGCTGATCGTTCCTCTCCCAGTTTTTCAAATAAACCTTTATGTGAGCTGTTCCTTAAATAAGCAGGGCAGAACCCGACGATGCACCTCTCTGACACCAGATTAGGTTGCTAAACTCAAAAACAGTGGGTAGAGAATCATGAAAAGGACTGTTCATAGAAGCTGAGGTTTCCGTTACAACATTTGGAATCGGCTCGGAAAAGCCGTCCAGCTCTCAATCCTGGGAACATAAAATCCCTGCGTTTGTGTGTTACGTTATTCCACTAGTCGGTCGGCATAGACGAGCCTCTTCAAAAGTCAAGCTCCTCTCCTACAGAGAGCTCTTGAATGACAACTGAAGTGAAGCAGAGTTTTAAGCATGTTTCCCTTTCTCTGTAATCAGTTTCAATCATCTCAGAAAACATCCTGGAAAGAAATTTCCTAATCTGTGATCTCCATCCATGCAGTAAAAAAAGCCCCTCAGTATCTATTTTCTTATTCACATGTCGACAGCATGGTTAGATTTCATCCCAATTAGCGGGAATACCTGGCTAAAAGATAAAATGAAACTTTCCAACTGGGTGAGCTTCGGTGAATGGTTTGAATTGTTTGTGCACTGATCCTTGCAAAGAGCTGTTTGACTTTTTTCCTAATCTTTTCAAGGTTTTTCCTTAATAGAAAACACAAAAACATGCAGGTCTTGTGCAGCTGAGTTGAAGGAAGAATGCAAAACGGTATTTAAACATTTGCCAAAGAAGTTTCATCACTTCCAGATTTCTGTCACAGATTTCAGTCACATGTCCCCAAAAAGATGACCCCAACACAGTCTAAAAAATTGATTTCTTTACTTTGTCATTGTCACACAGTTGTTAATTGTGGCACGATGCGAATCCGTTTCTGGACTGTCAAAAAACCGATAAGCTTTAATTATTCTCTCTGTGACATTATCAGCCTTTTAGAGTGTTTAGCTTCAGTTTATTGAGGTTTACAAGCATCATTCGCAGCTCTCTGAAGGTCCTGCCACAGTATCTCAGTCAGGTTGAGATCTGGACTTAAGACAATTGCAACACTTGTTTTTTTTTTCTCTCTCTTTCTTTCTAAGTCATTCTGCTCCAGATTTGGGATCATTTTCCTGCTGCATGACCCAGTTTCAACTGAACTTTAGCTGTCAGACAGATGGCTTCACATTTGAGTGTAGAATACTTTGGTATACGGAGCAGTTCATGGTTCATTCAATGACTCCAAGCTGCTCACGTCCTGTGGCTGCAAAACAAGTGTATATACAGTAAAAGTGTCTATAGAATACTATTCTAGATGTCTTGTGGTTTGTTCAGACGCTTTGCAAACCTAAGTTGTGCTTCCATGTCTTTTCAAGGAGAAGAAGCTTGGAGATTGTCTTCTAACCCTTCCCAGATTGATACGCAGCAACAGTTGCTTCTCTAATCATGAAGAAGAAGAAAAAAAAGACTGAAAAGACAAAACGGCAGCAACAACTGTCCAATTTAAACTAAAACCAGACAACCAGTTGCTTTACCAGTAAAGAAACTGAACAGAAAACATTGTACAGCTTCTGTAAAAAACAAAAACAAAAACAAAGCAAAGAATCATCAGGAGCACCTGCAGGAAGACAAACTGAATAAACATGAACAAGTACGTGAAAAGATAACTTGGTGATTAAACCTGGAAGTTAACACATTAAATGTATAAGCATGTGTGTTAAGTGACTGGGGGTGTGTGCGAGTACAAAATATAAGGAATAAGTTGTGGTTAATGACGGTCGCAGTCGTGCAAATGCAGCCAAGCCTCCTCCAAGCATCAGAAGCAGACAAACAGGAACCCAAGGCTCCCACAGAGCATGGACCCTTGGCAGTTCACGACAGGAACATCCACCCACCCACCTAGAGGACAGTGGGCGAGGGTCCCCAGTTAGAGCCCCCAGTCATGGAGCATTGGCTCAAGGGGACCTGGGACACTTAACCATTTTATCAGCAGCATCCAGACACTTAATTGTTATGAAAGCCGTAAGAATTAACTTTGTTTTTCCGCTTTTATACAATATTCTAAGCACAGTAAGGACAAGATTATCTCTAATACCCGGATGTGTAAAACCTTTGGAAAAAAAAGAGTGTACTTTTTTCGCATGTTATTACATCTAAACCTGGGATAAAGACATAGATTAACTTATAATGGCATCAAATTAAATTACTGAAGGCATGGCCTCTCTCCGCTTCTGTACATTCGTGATTTGCCTTGAGTCTGTTCGGTTAAATTGGAAAAAAATAAATAAATACCCAGAATCCTCCACAGTAGTAAAGATCATCATCAGCTTCTAAGCTTATCAGTTGGCAAAAGTCATTCTACAGCCTACATCAGATCAGCCACAACAAATTCAGATAATGTGAGTCTTCTTCTACGTTGGACCTGTTTCGGCCTTCAGGGCAGCAGATTCAGCGTAAAGACATCAAATCCTGGAGACAAAACAGAAAAGGAGGAATCTCCTTTATACAGACAGAGACTCTTTGGCTCGAAGAGCTCCTCATCAGACTAAGGTAAACTGGACATGCCACAGCCAGCCGGCCCAGTAAGTACATTCCACTAAAGCTAACAAAGTCTGTTTTGCCGTGTAGCTGATTGGCAGTCGCTGCGTGTCCGCTGGTACGCAGAGAGAGTTCGACATCTTCAGGGCCTCAATATAAGCAACTCAATCTCTTATGTGTGAGTGTGCAGGAGTGGCAGGGAGGATAAATTCCTCTATCCAGGACTGGAAAAAAAAAAAAAAACTTTGTTGGAGCGAAAGCTTGCCTAGAGCCCGTTTACAATCAAGAAGAAAAATCCCCATGTCGTTTCTGATTCAGCTTTAATCCCAGACAGCACCACACCTTTATCTCCTCATTACCCCAAAGGAAATACACAGGGATCGAGTGAGTTTGGGTAGGAATTAAAGGACTGGCAGGATGAACGCCCATGCTGTGCAAAACCTGACAACCATCCAGATGCTGGATCATGGAGGAGTGGAGATGAAGACGAGACTGGGGCTTATTTGGAGTCTCAAAGTCTCAAGTGCATGTTGTATGGTTAGAAATGAAGCACATGGGGTCCTTAAGAAGTGGCCAAGGGGGACAAAAGCAATAATGTCATTCATTTATGTTTTTTTACAACTCCTTTAAAATTTGACAAATCAGCTCAGTTAACAAAAAACAAGTCTTTTGGCTGACATAGAGCCTCATCCGTCTCCCGGGGATTTTGAAGATGAATGCCTTCATTTCAGTTTGGGTGCAGTAGAATCATTTTAATTCCTCGTCTGTGGGAATTTACATTAGTCTTCTCTTTATCTTCAGCTGACCCAAGCTTATATTGAAAACTCTCACATTCTATCTGCATTGAGAGTCCTGAGGTCAATCTCGATACCTTGACCTTTTTCGTGATATTTTATTATTAGTAAATGGTTTTTACTAAATTAATATACAGGGAACGCAAAGTTCACATTAAGTATTGGTTTGTTTGGACAAACTTTTTTGGCCCACTGCTCATCAGCAAAGTGCTCTCATTGGTCCAGGACCGGATTGTTTTTTTGTTCCCCCCCTCCAACTCAAATTAAAAAACAATGTTTTATTTCACTAAATCAGAATTTAGCAAATTTATATTTATTATTACTTTTTTCAGTCTCCAGTTATTTGATTTATTATTAAGAATTTTGCCTTTTCTTTAATGGAAGGATATGAATAACTTTGCAGACATCTATCTAAATGATTGTGTCATTAAACCACTATTAGAAATAGATGGAAAGTCCCCCCAAAAAAAGGATTTAGTCAAATCATAATTCTATATCCTGAGCTGTGCCAATATAATAAGCCCTTCAGATGAAATCATAAATTGTGGGAATGTTTAAAAGTTTTTTGAAAGTCGAGTCCCATTGCTGAAATATCTATTAAATGCTCAAACTCTACAGAAGCTTAGTGACCATGCTAGAAAAACAAAGATAACGGTTAACTATGTCATTATCTCAAGATAATTGCTTGATTATATTTACTTTTTTTATTTAAATGATCGTGACTTTTTTCTAGTTCAGAATAAAAAGTTAAACTAGCTTAAAGCAAAGCGGCTAAATTAGCTAACCAGAAAACAGCCGGGGGAAAAAAAAACTACTAAAATATCCAACTTCCTTTAACATGAAAGCTGTAATTGGCTGAGAATATCCTTACTTTTAATTACCCACTCATGCTATTATCATGGCTGCCTCACTTGTTTTGCATTTCTTTGTTCACATGCTTAAAAGTTAACACAAACTGCAATATGCGAGTAACCACTAGGGGGCAGTGTAGGACCAATTAGACCAGATACATGGTAGCAGTTAACAGTGGCAGCAGCAGTCAATCTGGTCTTTATTAGCTGTTGCGCCCCCTAGTGGAATCCTCCGGTAATAAGCGGAATGTGGCCTGTTTCTTGCACAAATATGAGGTTAAAAAGCAAGAACATTCTCAGCCTGAGTGCTTTCAGACAATTACAAATAAAGAAAAAAGCTATAAAGTATTGCTAATTTTTCAAGAAGAGAACTTGACTTTCTAAAAAACACAAACTTGTTTCATTCCAAGTTTAAGAAAATTAATTGAATATGAATTTACATTTCTTTCACCGTCTGAACAGCAAGTAAAACACACAATTAGAACAAAGTACATTTTCTGTGGACATCATTATGTATGGATGCAAAAGACTAAACCAAAATGCAAAAAAGGCACAAAAAAAAGACGTGATTACCAGAGATGTGGAAATGCTCATAAAATAAGTGACTAGTTTGATTTCTGAGAGAGCAAAAAACCAAAGAGAGCCGCTGAATGCTGTTTCCTGAAAGCTCAGGATTCTTCATTGTTTACAAGGACACTCTTTATGGGCACGGTTTTAGCTGGATAAAGTGGAAATGTGAAAAACATTTAGTGAAATCTTGTTTTATATATTAGATCCTTTATTTGTGATTTTTTTATTTGTTCTTCTGAAAACATACGACTCCACCAACAACCAGGCTGACGCAGCAGTCAAAAAACACATACTTTATTTGAAATTGCTGCAACAGGGGCACTAAAAACAAACTGCAGAAATAGACACAGGGGGGGGGGGGGGGGGGGGGGGGGGGGGGGGGGGGGGGGGGGGGGGGGGGGGGGGGGGGGGGGGGGGGGGG
>JBBBVU010000024.1:5574431-5589965 GCA_037177055.1 Atherinosoma microstoma | reverse complement strand
TATACATACATACACACACACATAGATAAGTGTGTGCTTGCCAGCCGATTAAATCGATGCTCTCTCCTGGATCTCTGTCTACTGGGTCCCCTGCCTTTGCCAAGCGGCCAGCCAATCATAAAGCTCAATATGTATACCCCCCACCCCCCCCCACCCCCCTTCCTCCCCTTCTGTAGATAGGCCAATCACATGGTGCATCTCACAGGAAGGGTCTGTAACCTGGGTTGTGGCAGTCGCCTTGGCAACAGGCATCATCTAAGCATGGAAGCGAGAGAAGGTAAAATGAGCAAATTCACAAAGTTGGAGGAACGGCAGACAGGATGATGTCAGAATTTCATTTGTGACCGGTCCATGTTTGACACCTTATGACAGATTTAGAAAAATATTTGTTGCCTTCATCAGGATGAACATTGAAACTTTCAGTCCTTACTTAAGATGCACACTATTATTTGTGTTCATTGCATGGCAAAGCAGGAATGCACATGAGAAAAATCCACATCTCAAGAGGTCTGCCCCCTTACTTTCAGACAAAACCTCATAAAGTATGAAACTAAAGCTGACAACGCACCGCATTAGACTTTAAACCAAAGCCTTAGCAGCATTAACCCTTAAAAGAGATGGGTTGAGCAGCAGTGCTTTCATTGCCCCAGAGGAACACGCAGGTATTTTTTCATGATGAAGAAAACATACGTGTTGTAAATTGCCTGGGGGACATGTTAGGATGTGAGTAGAAGACAAAAAGATGGGGGGAAAAAAAAGGAGAAGAGAAAAGGCGGGGGATAGAGTCGCAGAGCGCGACAGGGATGAGTGTGAGTTGCTAACATCTGTTTCCTGTGTTATATAAGCTGTGGGGGCTGGTCTCCGTTGGAAATGGGAGATATTAAAAAGTCCTGCTGCCACTGACCCCGCTGGTAACGCCGCACGGCTGCTACTGCATCCCCGACTGCGCTGTTATCCAGTCGCTCGCACGCTTACCTGTCACACGGCTCGCTTAATGGACGCTAAAATGGTTAATCTAATTTTAGACCTCATTTTATAAATACACAGGAGGAAATAGGAAACGGTGCAACATCGTTAGTCTCAACCCATACCTTTGAACTCATTTAGTTAAACCACATGTAAAGTGGTTTGGGTAAAAAGTGTGACAATTCAAGGGGGAAAAAAATCCAACAAGTCACATTGTTGAGAGTTTCTCCACCGTTCAAACAAAACTATGTTGTAGTTTTAACCATTAAACAAACATCTTAGTTTAAGCTCCACATTTGAACATCTCTTGCTTTGCCCTTTATTCTCAGCTAAGCTAACCTGGTGCTACATATTTAATGGACTGACATGATAAAAAGGTGTCACCTCTCTCACATAGCTCTTTGTAGGAAGACTCTAAAGCACGTTTCCTCAATAACGGCAACCGTTTCTTTCGGGCTGTCGACATTGTATAGCTCTAGATGTGAACAAGCCTGGTGGATATAACTAAAACGGCATTAGCTTCATCGAGCTATGACGCTAAATCTTATTCTTCTGTTACACAGACCTCAACAGTTGTCTAAAAACTGACGACAGATAAAAAAATATCAACTAATCTTTTCTTGAAATCAAACATGGGTGATATCTGACACTTTTTACTTCATAGAACAACACCATTCACTACCTATGACATCATTTAAATGACTCCTCAGCTTAACATAGACCCTAACAAAGGCTCTGCTCCCCGTTAGGTACATGTGAGTAAAGTTGACTATCAACCAGTGAGCTCAACCTTTTTCAGAAATTATTTTGCCTTTTAAAAGTAAGGAAATATTCTATTTGTGACTTATCTTAAAGTTTAAAATCCTTAGAATAAACTACGTCTTGGACTGACTGCTGTGAACAAAAGAATCCTTGGACTATTTTACCGTATATTACCAAGTCCTCAAGACAACTGTAAACCACACTGAAAGCAAGGATCCATCACGCTTTATATGCTGCCCCAAGTTTTTTTCTGAAATACGACCAACAAGGGCGGCCTTTAGAAAGGAAATGTGATTCATATAAGTATTTCCACAGTGGAGCAAATGCCATTTTAAAATGTAGTAAGAAAGGCGTGGGTGGACAGGGTCACTTCCTTTTGTGTTTAAGGCAGTGTGTGTGTGTATGTTTTTTATGTGTGCGTATGCATTTCCAGATATATAAACATTGACCCATTTTAGAATGTAAGTTTACCTGAAATCGCAATTTGACTATTAACGCTGCAACCCATGTTGATTTTTTATTAATGTTTTATTGCTGTTATATTTTATTGTTATTGCATTGTATTTTTGTATTATTGGCAATGTTTGTGTCGTCTGTCATGGGACTACGGATGGAAATTAGCATTTTGCTAAATCTGGTATAATTACAGCAACTTTTGCCTGTTCATAAATAAACATTGTCCCATTAAAAAACAACAACAAAAAATAAGATGGTTTGGAGGTAAATGTGACCAGCGACCTTTTCATTATTAGCTAGCATGTGCAAGCACTTCTCCTTCTGTTAAACTAAAATATATTGGAAACACGACAAACAAGAACAAACCACAAACACATTTCCAGTCACAGAAAGATGAAACACACCAGACTGATGCCAACAATATCAAAACTTTCATGGATCACATCTTATGACCTAATGCAACTTTTATCACCATCACTGTCTGCGTCCATTCTTAGAAGCAGAGCTTTTGTGTTTAAGATCCAACATCCCACTCCACAGATATTTTACTGACACAAGAAACTCCAGAAGAAGACAAAACCAAAGTCGTGAAACCATTTTCGAAAACGGGTCTGATGGCAGCACAGAGGCAGAAGAGATCAGACAGCGAATCAAGAGCAATTGAGGTATCATTCAGAGTGATACAACACCAAGAGATATTTTCCCTGCACCACCTTTAACGGCTTACTTTACACGACAAATTTAGTCCACAGCCAGCTTCCACCAAACAACCAACACACATGTTACCTCTCAACGTGTCTATCGGGGTATGAATGTGTGTTTTGGGTAAAAAGCACTTAGTATGTTATAATAAAAGTGCAGTGTGAATGGGTGAATGTGATATGTAGAGTCCAGTATTAAGTCCATTTACAATTTAGGATGTCCAGGATGTAAAGTTATTTTTTACATCAGTAGAACTAAGAGACGTCTGCAATATGGACTGGCAGAAGATAAATATACATTTCTCACAGACGTTAAAATTTTTTTTGGAGCACAACGGTGATCCATCAACATTACAAGCATATGGATCTGATCATATCCTCATTTGCATAAGAAAAGGTGATAGATAAAGCTAAGTCAACCAAAGAAAGGCTTTCTGGATTTTTGAGTTGCCATTAAATATCCTGGCCTGAATCTGGAGTTAGATATTATTATTTTCTTTATAAATTATTTTCGGAAATAATTCTGTATTCTGACATCTTAGATTATTTCTTTTGTTGGAATTCCACTATAAAGACACCCTGAAATCATCAAGTCTGTTTGACTCCGTGACAAAGGGCGTTTTTAAAGGTCATTATGACTATCCCATAGAAATAAAGGCATTTTCGCTACTTTTAAAAGGAGAGTGCCTTGGTGGGTTTTTTGTGATGTCTACATTGGATGGTCTATCTACATTCTAACCCTGGTTCTGAGATGTATCCAAAAGACTGAGATGTGGATACGAGTAGCTGGAATAAGCTTGGCTTGGAAGGTGGCCAAACCTGAGAGATCAGGTAAGGAACTCACTCATCCAAGAGGGCCTTGATGTGGAGCCACTGCTTTCTTTATCAAAAGGAGTCAGCCGAGGTGGTCACAGCATCTTATTAGGATGCCCCTAGGTCATCTCTCCTTGGAGGTTCTCCAGACAAATCCCACAAGGAGGAGACCCCAAGGCAGGACCCACTGGAGGGAACCCCTTGTGGTCTGGGAACACCTTGCAATCACCCAGGAGGAGCTGGAGAGTGTCCCTGGGCATGGATGCAAGGCTTTAACAGGAATTTAAAGTCACCGTACCTACCTTAAAGTAGTCACATGGTGAGAAAAAAAAGATTTATAAGTAATTGTCCCACCCGTCCTTAGAAGAGAGGGACCCTATTCAACAGTTAAGCTGGTGCCAACAGCTGTAACCATTGGCACCCAGAGGAAAATGTTTTTATCACGGTGTTGAAATGAGGTTAAAAATAATGTATGGAGCTGCATTTCTGCATGAAAGCATCAGCATAAGAGGCTTTGTTATCCACTACATCTTCATATGCACAGCATGACTCAATCTATATCACCAATCTAAATATCATAACTGCACACATTTTATGACCGACAGGCACCGTTGGAGTAAATGCTTTAGCCCTGGCTTTGCTGAAGCTTGATTAAGCCATTCTGCAAGCATCCACCCCATTGCTATACATATACACACAAACAAGAGGATTACTAATAAAGAGCAGGATACTGTGGAAGTAGTTCAACACGGAGCAGATGGGGATATTTCTTTGAACAATGTCTGTACTTCATAAAAGCCATTTGACAACAAATAGGACAAAGAGTGCAGGTTGAAACGTAAAAGGCAGTAATCCCTTTCACATTTTGCATTTCTTTTCTCTTGCGTCAGTGATTACAATTGCATTTGCTCAAAGATAAATACAGACCAAACTCCATCAACTTGTCAGCACTTATGCTGCTTTGAAGACTTCTCCAGATTCCAAAAAAGCCTCCCTTGCTCGGCTGGTCTGAAAAATTATCTCATCTGCTGTAAAGTCAATTTCAACTGATTTCACCAGCTGCAACAAGACTCCTTCAGCAAAAGAGTTTCTGACATTAGTCATCACAGTCATCAATAAAGATGTCACACAAAGCGTTTAGACACTGACGACATGAGAGGCAGAAACTGGACTGAGCCCCGTGTACTGGAAGCATCTCCCAAAGCGCCGCTGCTGCTTAGCAATTAACTTCCCGAAGGTCATAGGGTTCCCTTTAGGCTTGTCACAGTGGCATAATTTTCTTTTCTTTTCTTTTTTTTAAACACCTATGAAACCTTACCAAGAGCACTTGCAAGTGGCAGCTGTACAGATGCTTAAACTGCAGCCCTCAGGCTGCACTCAGCATATGGCATGTGACAACAAGGCTTGCTAGGTATGACTCACAGCAACATGTCATAAAAGATAACAAAGTGAACAGTATGACCTTCCATACGACGCTTTCTGGAAGTTCCTTCAGATTAGACACTTGTTTATGATCACAGGACCTTGCAAGCGTTTTCAGCGGCTTAAAACAATGCTGATCACTTTTGGCTCAAAATGTTATGTAGTTCTAATAACTCTGCAGGCGGGGCTTTAATTTGAAAAGAACTGGAAGCTTGACCTAAATCAGGTTTTTTACTGGCTGGAAATTCATTTTGCATGACTCAAACATGAAAAGAGAATGAGACTGGTACAATTAAAAGTAACTACCAGAACATATTAGACACTGAAAAGACAAAAAAGCTCAAACTTGGAGAAAACTCTGTGTACTGGTGCCGAAACGCCGACTCACCTGTCTGTATGTCGTTTGCTTCACCACAAACGGACTGAATCCACATAGCCATAATTCTAGGTGGGAAGAGTTTTCTTTAAATTAATTCCTCAATGCATGCATGACTTTCACAGCATGGGGCTCATAAGAAGGATAATTAACCAGGTGGATAGATAAAGCAGCTTTGCTTTCTTTTGTTTTTAGGTACAATAATTATGCCATTTGTATGATAATTGTGATTTTATTAGATGTACATTAAATAAAAGTGAGAAAAAAATGTCACAACAGAGAATAATCTAACCATTTTGGGACAGTTAGCATTAGCAGCTATATCTAGGGATGGCGACAGTAAAGGAATGTACCCAACAGTACCTTCAGGTGGCTGGACAGTGTGCTTAGCAATGTTAGTATTTATTCCCCCTATGGAGGTGTGGCTAGACGTGGGTTTATTTGTCAAAGTAAAATTCACCACACCAATGTCAATAACGCACAGAGGTTACTTCTCATCATTGAAGCTGAATCACTTTTGAAACTTTTTGCAAGAAGCCCAGGCAGCAACAGAAATCTGCGTACCTTGGGAAAGCTCTCACTAGTCAGAGTGACGGAGGGTGTAGAGGCAGAGCCAGAAATACAACAACTATCCACTTTTGCTGTACCCCCAGCCACAGACCTGTCCGGTGGTTGATGTCAATCCTTAATATGACCATTTTTATTGGTTATTTATCAAACATCCAACACATTCACCTTGAATTATAGGGAAAAAAATGTAATTCAATAAACATTACGGATTGGACACCTTTTTCCTTCAGAACTGTCTTAATTCTTGGTGTTATAGATCCAACAAGGTGTTGGAAACATCCCTCAGAGATTTTGCTCCATATTGACAAGATAGCATCACACAGTTGCTGCACATCCATGATGAGAATCTCCTGTTCCACTGCATCCCAAAGGTCAAATATTGGATTGGGATCTGGTGACTGTGGAGGCCATTGGAGTACAGAGTACATGGTGCATTATCCTGCTGGAAGTAACCATCAGAAGATACTACACGGCGGTCATAAAGGGATGGACATGGTCAGCAACAATACTCAGGTAGGCTGTGGTGGTTAAATCATGCCATGTTGGTACGAAGGGACCCAAAGTAAGCCAAGAAGATATCCCCACACCATTACACCACTAGTTTGAACCATTGATACAAGGCAGAATGGATCCATGCTTACATGTTATTTGCACCTAATTCTGGCCAAACCATCTGAATGTGGAGCTTAAATGGAGACTCATCAGACCAGCAACGTTTGTCCATCTTCTATTATCCAGTTCTGGTGAGTCTGTGTGAATTGTAGCCTCAGTTTCCTGATATTAGCTGACAGGAGAGGCACCCGGTGTGGTCTTCTGCTGCTGCAGCCCATCTGCTTCAAGGTTGGACGTGTTGTGTGTTCAGAGATGATATTCTGCATATCTTGGTTGGAACCAGTGCTTATTTGACTTCCTGTTGCCTTATCTCCAACCAGTCTGCCCATTCTCCTCTGACCTCTGACATCAACAAGACATTTTGGTCCAACTGTTGCTCACTGGATATTTTGTCATCTGTAAACCCCAGAGATAGTTGTGTGTGAAAATCCCAGTAGATTAGCATTTTCTGAACATCAGCAAGTCATCCTGACCATGTCTACATGACCAAATGCACTGAGTTGCTGCCATGTTATTGGCTGATTAGACATTTGTCTTAACAAGCAGTTGCACAGGTGTATCTAATAAAGTGGCCAGTGAGTGTATTTTCAGCAACATCTAAAGGAAACATCTCATTAATTAGGTGCTAAATGCTTCACTATATCCATTTTCATAAGCGAACACCAGAGATTTTCAGGTCCAGACTTTCTCCGCTCACATGAGCACATCAGAGCCCGAGGCATTCTGCAGGTGATGCACAAATTAGGCTGTGAAACATTCCTGTGCCTTCTTTTAGAATACCAGATGAGGCTTCTCATCGAGTTGACACGAGTGCAGCACGCATCTGTAGCGTTGGCAAACTCACCAGCTTGTAGGCACAGTCTCAACAAATACTCCGGAGAATTTGCTGACGCAATCATACATTGTCTCACCTGCTGCTGCAGGAAAGTCCAGAGTGAATGCTGCGGACATTTGTGTTCTTGCATGCAATCGCTCCAGAACATTTCCGGACTTAAGGGCATGCATGAAAGCCGCTTATGATCACTTTTTTTTTCTTTTAATGGGCAGATGTTGGCAAAACATGTGCTGAAGAGATGCTAAAAGCTTAAATCAGCTGATTGGGCTGCTGTCACAAAGAGCAACCCCCTCTAATATGACACACATGAATCAGTAAATCTTAGAATTCCTTTTAAAACCCAACATGCTTCCTCGCTGTGGCTTTTTAAACTGATTATTATTCATGAATAGCCTCTCCGATGCTTGTTTCTTCGGAGTGTATTTCACTATTCGCATCCAATAGGGAGCAGTTTTTGTCGCTGCAACAATGTGCTGATAAACACACTCGGAAAAAAAAAAAAAACCTTGAGCAGACAAATCGGCGCTACTCAAAATGCAACGTTTCAAAATACGCTCCGAGCGTTAAAAGCATCAAGGTTGCCTCTCATCTGAACAGTCTGAGGTTAAGTTAGAGGTGACACACTTAAGTGCAATACCAAAGAGACTTCATCGTGAGACTCGGATTACAAAACTGCCGGTTCTCTCAGCTGTGATTTCATAAGAGGCTGTGAGAGATCCATCGCTAAGTGTGTGTGTGTGTGTGTGTGTGTGTGTGTGTGTGTGTGTGTGTGTGTGTGTGTGTTTTGTGCTGTTTCAACATTGATCTCCAACACTGATCCACAAGTCTGAGGGCAACGGCACTTCGCATTAAGGCATGTCTTTCGGCGCGGTGAAGAGTCCTGTTTGTAAATAAAGCCATGGCAACCGCGGGACTCGCACTCTCTCACGCTCTCCCTCGCATCTTTGAGCTCCCACACGCAAAGACCAACAAAACGCACACACGCACATGGACCAGCAAGCTTATTCTGAACTCGTCCCCATCTTGTCATCTGCCTGGATATGACCCAGAAATACAGCCACTGGAACAAATAGGCCACCGTCACATTAATCTCCACCTCTGCAAATTGATGGAACTATAATTTGGTGCGTTCACCCCCCCCACCACCGTGTGTGTGTGTCCACGTATCTCTTATCTGCTCCTTGTAACCAAAACTTGACCTCTCCTCCTTTTTAACTGCTCCACTGCGAACGGAGAGTAAAAACATAATGCAGCGGGAAGAAGAAACATATTGTGCTCGATTCAAACGGCATAAACAGGTAAAAGAGGAGGAGGGGGTAAAAAGAAGCAACTAAAATAAATAAATAAAAATAAGAAAAGGTGTATTCTCATGCAGATATTCTCGGTGAAAAGCGTTGAATGGCAGAGTCTGAGTGAAATTACATAGATTGTGTAATTGCAGCTTCAGATAATGCGCAGCTCTTGGCAGGTAGAGTAAGAGTCTGCAGAGATGTGCCCTCATTTCCACACCGACACAGCGATCGCATGTGTGTGTGTGTGTGTGTACTCTTAAGCATCCATGCATGCTTGCGAGAGTGTGTTGTCTGAGTGCAGTTGTTTGTTTGCATGTTAGCCATGCCCTATGTGTGCAAAAGAGAGGGAATCGGTTTGAGGGGTTAATGAGCATGCTGTCTTAAACAGTGTGCAGCGGCAGGAAGACAAGACAAGCTGTCCTTGTTAAAATCACCTCTAAACACACACACACACACACACACTTGTATATAACACATGAGAACATATACTTTTCTTTTTTTCTCCCCCACTTAACACCTCAGTGCCCATTTGAAGCTCTCACACACACACACACACACACAGACACGCACACACATCCACGGCTAAGTCAGTAAAGCCAAATCAGTTTTCCCGTTGCTACAGCAACAGCATACTTTTCTGTCAACTGCAACCTTGTTACTATGGAGATATGTATACAAGAGAAACTCTGTGCCGCTGTAGTCAAGGGCCAGATGACAGCATAGCGTGAGAGTGCGTGCACAGACACACACACACACACACACAAACACGAACGCCCTCTCCATCCATCATCCACACAAACACACACTCTTATAAAGAAGAAGAAGAAGAAAAAAAAAAGAGGGATCTGAATCCTACTCTGGTCAAGGAAAGCAGGAAGAGCTCTGACATCCAGCAGAATAATCTCAATAAGATGAACACGCAGAGCGAGCATTGATCCTCGCTGTTTGCACCCCCCCACCACACACACACACATACGACACACACACCTTCAAACAACCCCTCAGGCAGGTCGGATTCAAAAGTCTGCTGGCGTCTGCGTTATTAAATCCTCCAGTATTAATTTAGCCCTAATTGAGTGAGGGATTCACCCCCTCCCCTTCCCCGTTTACCCTGAGTAAAATCTGGATGGGAAAGCCGGTATAAAAAGGCTGTATCAAGACTTAAATCAAAAGCGAAATGCTCTTCCCACCGGGGAGGCACAGAACGTCAGAGTGAAAGAGAACTATGAAAGCAGAGATCATCAACTATTGATAAGGCCGAATCTGGTACAGCTGTAGACAAAATACAGAAGATGTTTGACTTCACGTCGGATATGCCTGCAAACGGCTGATAACTGTCTGGCTGTGAAATAAGCGCTAACAACACGCCATAGAGAGGAAAAACGGGTTTTATACGTGGTGTGCAAGGTTTTGGGACACCCTCGTTTCTTTATATCTCGCCGGGAAAACGTGAAAAAGGTGCAGCGGTTTGTTGTAGTGGGCAAAAAAAGAAAAAAAAGAAGTTTAATGAGCTCAATATTTTTTCTTCAACACAATCACTTCTTTAGGCACTTCTTTAGGGGTAGTTCTCCAGGCTTTTTGAAGGACTTTCCAGGATTTTACAAACAGTACTGTTTCAAACATCAGTGGTCACATGACCAAACCATGCTTCAGCACAGGGGTTTGATACGTTTGCTTCACATTTGTCGGAGCCTCTGGTGTCAGAGGACCATCGCTACTGGTGTCTTTTCATGCATGAGAATGTTGAATTCAACATTTACAGGGTTTTAGAGGAGATTTCAAAACATTGACATACACATCATGTATTGTGATTAAATCCCAAAAATCCAAAATCTCAGTTATAGCCCATATTGTCCAGCCTTAACAACACACCATGCTGAGATACACCAAATTTCTCTTTAGGTTAACTTTGGTTTTTTGTGTTTTAAAGTAAGTGGACATTTCTATCAATCTCATATGTTTTAGTTTTCTTCCTGATGATACATACTGATCAAAGGTTCTTCATATTTACTGTTTGTACTGTTTGTTTTTATCAAATCAAAAATCAATAAAAGGAATATGACAAAAAAAAAAAATCAATTTGCCAAGTTTTTTTTAGAATCACTTTCTGGTGCAAAATCACAATTTCATGTCCATTAAACTGCTTTAAAAATGCAACTAAAAGAAACAATGTGTATGTGTAGAAGGCTGCTAGCGGAAAAATAACCTTTAGCAAACCTGCAGAAATATCTATCAAGACCACTTTAAGAGATAACAAGAAAGTCTGACTGCTTGGGAGCGGAATATGAAGAAATCGGCGGTAGCTTCATACTGTAATGTGTACATTAATATTTTACAACATAGCCATCTGGTTCAAATCAAATGGCTCTCCTCAACAATTTGTTGTCAGGCATGTTGACCTATTACTCTGGTTCAGGTGTGTTGCAGCACGAAACATCCAAAACCTGCAGGACGGCGGCCCTCGGGGGCCAGCTTTGGACTCTCCCGACATAAGAGAACAAAATGTGATAAATACCGATAGGAGTCACAATCAGGGAACAAGGTCATTAGCTCTGATAAATCCCAGTTAGTTTAATCTAGAATATTAAAAAAAAACCAACAACAATGATCATATCTTCTTCCCTATGTCCAAAGAGCCTAATTTCAATGATTGACAGGAAACCCATCCAAGGTATAGCTACCCGTACTCCTGCCCGACAGCAGCTGTGATAGACTATAGAACAGTAATACCTAATAATATCGTATTATCCAATATTTACCTGGCTGCGATCTTTATCCACCTTCTTGAAGCACTTGTTGAGTGACAGATTGTGGCGCACAGAGTTCTTCCAGCCCGTTGGGGCGCTTGCAAAGTACGGGAAGTGCTCCAGGATCCAGCCGTAGATATCCTTCACTGGCAGCCGCTTGTTTGGCGCGTCCTCGATGGCCATGAAGATCAGGCAGCTGAAGGAGTACGGAGGTTTTCGGTTCGCCCCCGCCGCAAAGTCGTACGGTGAGTGCCCGTCGCCGAGCAGGGGGTCATCTGGTGAGGGAGACGAGGACGAAGGCGAGCGGGGGTGCTGGCCGTCGGGGTCCTGCAGAGGGGAGACGCTACGCAGCCCGGAGTGGCTGAAGCTGTTGAGGAGGTCGGTGCTCTCGTGGAGCCAAGAAAGGCTGGTGAGTTCCTCGTCCTCGGCTTTGGAGAAGGAGGCGGAAAGGGAGAGGGAGAGGTCGGCTGCCTCGGCCTCGGATGCCGCCGCTGCGGCGTCCCCCTGCCGGTATGGCGGGCTCATGCCCTGCGAGGCACTGGCTCCACTACTGGGGCTCTGGGCCTTCTTACTGGGGGGCATGGTGGGTCCCATCCAGCCCAGGGCTCACTCCTGAAGAGGAAGAGGAAACAAACAGGAGAGGACGGAAAAGAAAAAGAGTTCAGCATTAGAAATGCAGTCGGTTCATCACATAAAGCCTTCACTCTTGTTAAATGTCAAAAGGAGGAGCACGCACACAGCAAGATTTTGGCCACAATCCCAGTTAGGCTGCGCTAGATCTGAAGGGTAAAATATAAATCGTCATTTCCCTCAGGGGATTTCCTTCCAATTCTGACTGGTACAAATTTCGTGCTTCAATGGCTGAGGAAATCTCGCCTTGTACCACTACCCTCTAATTACCAGCGTAACAGCAAAGTATTGACATTACATGGGGTTGCTGTCATAACACATGAAAACTGTAAAAGGTCTGATAGTTGCAGGAGCACAGAAACATCCATATAGCAGGAGAACATTTAATTGTCAAGGCTGGTGTGATAATTGACTGCACAGAAACATCCAAAACCTTAAAGTCTCGGATTTACAACATTAGAAACATCATCCAGTGATGAGGCTCTGTTCCACGGCGGGATATCTGTGACCAGACGCCATCGTGATTGGGGTAATTTAGCGAGAGAAAGAAACAAATTAAAGCGCGAGTTCAAATCCATCCCTGCTCCAATCAGACCGTTATCCTGCTAACATAAGAGCAATGCCGAGCTCGTTACATGCAAGCAGAGCGCGGTAATTGAAGGGGAACGGGCCCGAGAATCACACCACAATCAGACGGCTCACTAGCGGTTCTTTGATTGTCCTCTCGCGCAGACAGCTGTGGGAAGGACCCGACAGCAGCGACGGCTAAATGTAATCTGCTCCGCTCGCTCTGAGCCTGAATGCAGACGCACATTCCCACCCCTCTCTCTCTCTCTCTCTCTCTCTCTCTCTCGCAAACATGAATGAAAACACACACACTTGCATATGAATGTGCACACAGCATAAAGCAGCAGCATCAAGGACACGGGGATTAAGTCTAGATGTGTTCTGGCCGGTCTCTGTGTGGCGCGATCACTCTCTAATCCAAGGTGATCATCGGCCGATCTGTCCCCTCACTCTGAGTGATTGACTGACAGCTGTCACCCGTGGCAACCCACTGTGCCGTGACAACTGTCAGTTCACTACATCTCTGGCTGCCACATCACCATGGCAACAGAGCAAAACAACTCATCTCCCCTCTGGTTGTGGCATCTCCCCCCTCCTTTCCTCTGCGCCTGTCTCTCTTCCACCTATCTATTTTTTTTTTTTTTTTACTTTTTCTACCAGCGGAGATAACTCTGCTTAACAGTGTTGACAGGCTGTAGTGGAGGGACTGAGCTAAATATAGAATTGTGATGTATAGCTGCTGTGCCGTTGCTCTCCGCATAAAGCCGGCCAGGCTACAGTCACCTCGCCGCCCCATCCCCATCGTCTCCACGGCGCAGAAGGAGAAAAAAAAAACACACACACAAAAAAAAACAACGCTTGCGGATCCGGGTGTCTTTGATCTCGTCTCCGCTTCCTCTCCCCATCGCTCGTCTGACAGCGCACGCGCTCATTCAACAAGCTGTACCTGTCTTGAGGTACAGTGTTGTTGCACCAATATTGACATTGAGCATAATGAATCTGAATTGCCCCGGCGACGATCACGCAGCAGCTGAAAATAGTGAGCAGATAATCAAAGAGATGGGCGAGGTGGAGAGGGTGTTTGACAGGCTTTTCAAGGAGTGCGTGTGTGTGTTTCTGACAGGCTTGTCACGGTGTGTGTTTGTATAAGTGTGTTGTTTTTTTTTTTTCCTTGAGGAGGAAGAAAGGACATCGTAGTGACATTGTTCCTGGTAGGAGTCCACCGGAATGCAGAGATGCCTCTGATGCTCGGTTTCTCTCCGTCGCCTCTTCCTCCTCCTTGTTATGTTGCCATAGCGGCGAGGGGGCCATGAAACATTACGGCTGACAGTAAAGTCATCTCATTTTACTGTTGCTATGACAACAAACTCCTCACTGTTGGTTGGGGCCATTGCGAGCTGCCGCCCAAGCCTCGTGCCTGAGTGCATGGATTTGTGTGCGAGTGTGTGTGTGTGTGCCACAACATCTCCCATGGGGTCTCATAAAGCCTAACACACTTTGCTCAGCTCTAAACAAACTTTCATGCAACTTCTACACCGGCCCCTCTGGACCAACAGCTAAAGGACAAAGGCAGATATCGCTCAAGTTCAGACTAAACGATGCTTGCCGTTAGTGTGAGTGTGTGTGTGTCTGAAGCATCCTCACATTTGTTTGACAGATGGGACTGTGCTATTCTTTCTGTCTTCCTCATTCTTTGGATCTCTTTTGTGTTTGCATGCTTTGTTTTGATTTGTGTTCATCTCCGTTTGCCATGTCCACATTTGGCTTTTTTTTTACTTCCTATATGCGTGTGCAGGCGTGCACTGGCCTGCAAACACACCGTCTGACTACCTGTCTCGCTCATTCTCCATGTAAATGTCTGCACCTTCTGATATAATTAAAAGCAGTGGAAGTCGGTACAGTGTGTCTGTTCCCTCTGTGACCCTGGCACCACACCGCTTCTGTTTGCACTCTGTACCCTGAGAATATGGACTTCAAAAGAGACCATCCATTTAGAATAAATGACTTTCTCCGCTGGAAACACCATTCTTGAATGGGTAGTGGCTGGTGGTACACTTAAGTCAAACTGTTGCCATTATTATGCTGCCATGAATATACAGTAGACTTACTTCACGACACTCTAACAGGTAGCAAAGGCTTGAAATTTTCGATATATCGCCCACCCCTAGTAGATGTATAACAATAATTTGATCTACAGCGATACATTGATGCAATGATCAACAAGCCAATTGCATCCATTCAAATAAAAAAAATGTTTATTCCTTCAAGGGGGGTTATGGTAGAAAACGTTTGAGAACCACTGGGTTCATGAATAGGATCCGTTGACAGTGACTGATTTAGTTTTTACCCTATGGATCTTCTGCAGGACATCGTCCAGGTGCAGCTCAAACACCTGGACGAGTTGGGTGGAGGCTGCTCACATTTTCTTGTTTGCTTTGTTTTTGTCTTTTAATGTGAATGAACGTGATTGTGTGAAACAGCGTGTGATATTGTCTTATAGCGATCGATGGATCATGAATCGAAATGAATGGTAAACACCACTAATAAATATCAGATTCCTATTTTAAAGTCCAAAATATGAGCGTTGACTCCACAATTTTTGTAATTATTATTATAATTTTTTGTTAGATTCAGACTTTGTGAATTGGTTTTGATCAGACAAAACAATCAGTCTGGGTTATAGAAACTTCAGAAAGTAAAGAATAAGCATGAACTTTTCAGCAGCATTTTACCAGAAAGCAGCCCATCATGTTGGTAAGCCACCTGAGTTTTTTAGGAGGGAATT
>JBBBVU010000024.1:5542082-5555727 GCA_037177055.1 Atherinosoma microstoma | reverse complement strand
TATGTGTCGGGGCGTTTTGGACGACTTGACTCGTTGCCGTTATCACGCTGTGGAGGTGTCAGCGCGCCATATCATGCTGTTGTGGGTTCGTGCGTGGATGAACAGTGACGGCGGCTTCTCGCGACCACAACACACACAAATAAATCTGCGCACGTCCAGAGCTGAAATCACAGCTGTTTCTCAGTCGCTATGCAGCAGTCGCGCCATCAGATCAGATAACACACACTCACATACACACACGGGAGCGTTAGACGAGGACGGTAACACCAGACCTGGCAGGGTCGGAAGGTCACAGGGGTGTTCTGACAAAGTTGCCTAGCAACAAACACACTGCACTTATAATTCCCAGTGCGAGCTCCTGCGTGGCCCTGACCAGATCTGAATGCGGTCATGATGAACACGTTGACAGATGACAATTGTTTTGCACATGGCTTGCAGTGTCGGAGCAGAAATGTGCCGAATGTGCTGTTGCGTCATAAAAAATCTTAAGTGAAACCAAAACACACAGCAACATACATGTTTTCAGACACCGCTGTGTACATGAGCTGTGTTTAAAGTAGTTTAAAGAAGTAGCAACACGTTAAAACCCGTCAAGTTCATGCTGAGATAAGTCGCATTCCTCTTTCTGGTGATGCAAGTACGAACACCACTTCTAGGAAAGTTGGACGTTTTTTTTCAGATTTCAACACAAATCCAAAGAGATGATTTTAACTTTGTCCACCGAACAGTTATAGAGGCATGTTTACATTGCATCACATCAGCTTTCCATTAACCCTTTAAGCCCAACCGGCCCTTATAGGGGCTGTAGAAATGGCAGATACAATCAACTACCGTGAAAAACATTAAACAGAACAATGGTGTCTATTTAAAACTGTGGCTCAAAGTTTAAGTTTAAGACTGAAATTCTATTTTAGTGCAAATAATGATTAGAAACTATGTTGCTGTAAGTGATCATTGGCATATGTGTGCATCAGATCATTGTTAGCATGGTGTTAGTCACCATATAGGGAAAAATAAAACATACGCAACGGTAATAATTTTACATTTTTTCCTGTTTTATTACCATTTAGTTACAGACACAACATTTTTGGGATTTATTCTGAGGTCCCTAAATGTTCAGAGATACCAAGAACATCCCTATGATGAACCTTGTTATTGTGGAGCATTCTTCCTTTGCTTTGGGTTTCTCTTTAAGACGGTTTTCCTGAAAGGGGTTAAATTATCATTTTTAACTATTTGGCAAACAAAGACACTAATTGTTGGAGGTTTTCAGAGGTATTTCTGTCCATTCAGTTGCTAAACAATCTGTGGTTTTCTGATTTACTGATCCCTATGAGACTTCTAAAATCATTTGGGTCATGTTTGTTTTCCTTCCTGAGAGTTAAAACTAAGCACAGAGAATCCACATTTGGTCTTTATGCTCTCAATATCTGGAACAAACAAGCATAAAAACCTGAAGTCTGCTCCAAATCCAAACTTAGTTCTTAAATCAGGTCGTTTGACTTAAACTAGGGAGTTTTAGTTTTTTTTTAAATCTTTTTTTTAAATATGCACACAGCATATAATGTTTAAAATGAAACTAAATGCAATTCTGAGAGTTTTCTTTCTTTATGTACAGCACATTGGGTTGGCTGATGTACGAGATGTGCTGTATAAATTTGTCTTCCCTGACTGCAACATGCCTTCTCAGTAGGAGACAGATCTGAACTGTAGGTAGGTTCAAACACACACACACACGATTTGCTATGAAGCCACGCTGTTGGAAGTTGTGCAGAATGAGCCCTGGCACTGACCTGCTAAAATACCTAACCTCGCTTGAAAAGACATCATCTAGATGGGAGCAAATGTAACTTCAAAATGCCTCTGCATCAGCGCTACCTTCACACATACGTGCATCACCCATGCTGTGGACACTGATGTTCCCCCAAACCATCACAGAAGCTTTCCCTGGTAACAGCATGGATGGTTCTTCTCATGTTTGAAACGTTGAACTCAATGTTTTCCCAAAAGTCAGCTGAAACGTGAACTAAGCTGACCACAGAACAAGGGTCCATTGTCTTTTCGTCCATCTGAGATGAGCTAATGTCCAGGGAACCTGGCTGTGGTTCTGCACAGAGTTGATATACGGCTTCCTGCTTGCGCCATACAGTTCAGGTTACATATCTGGATGCAGTGAACTGTGATGAAAATAGTTTTTCAAGGTAATCCCAAGCCCCTGTGGCTATACCTATCACGATGGCATGATGGTTTCTCATGCAGTGTTGCCTGAGGACTGCACATCCAACACTGTTTTCCATCTTTTGTCATTTAAACACTGAGATTTTCCCAAACTCCTTGAATTGTAACACAATATACACTAAAATAAATTGTTTGTTAAATGTATAACAAATGTAAGATTTTGTTGCATATATAGAGAAGGAATGACTTCAACTTTTAAAATTGTGTTTCATCAGGACTGAAGGTAGCTCAGCCCATCTGTGTGTTGAATTCTTTATAGTTTACCCCAGAGCAAGACTCCTGTGCTCTCTACCTCTTTCACTTTGTGCAAAGTGATGTTTCCAAGCATAAATAAGAGGACTGGGCATAAGCTGAATTATGGACTGTTTTAAGATAAATTTAAAAAAAATAAATAATAAACCCGCCGAGCTAACCTGAAAGGTAAATTCAAGCAATTTGCTCAAATCAAATTAGTGTAAAAAATGAACAGAGAAATGAACAATTATCCAGTGTGGCAGCTAACAAGCGTGACAAACTCATGCAGAGAAAGCGGTTTCATTAAAGTCAGAGTAAAGCGAATTCAGATATCTGCACAGAAACAAGTTAACAGTAGTTGCTTAAAATAGGCTTTTCACCCATATTGTGGAGTTAAACTTAAATGACTCAGGATTTTTATAGCAAATCCATGAAGTTTGAGTAAAGAATCTAAAGATGAGCAAGAGTGGCCCCACCTCTAACAATGGAAAACTATAAACAAGCCTACTTGATGTTTTAGCCACAGACTGAGTTTGGAGGAAGGTCAGGAGATGCCGGTGGGTTCATTTTGAGCAGCAGTTGAATGTCGACGAGCTCGGAGTAACCATCAACACCTACTTCATTATTCAGCTGATACTTTTACGGCTGGGATTAACAGAAACACAAATACACTGCTGCCATCTCTGGACTGAGTCTCTTGTTCATGCCAGTGTGTGTCTGCACAGGACAAACCCACCAGGTGAATGTAAGTTTGCAGTGTGCGCCCATGAAATGATCCATATAATCGTGGATTTTACCACAGAGCTTGACCTGCATACCATTAGCATCCCTGCATGTAGCTGCTAAGGGTGTAAATGATGACACAATATTAAATTAATTTAAAAGAAAAATAATTCAATGTTGTGACACTGTTGAACTTTTTGATTTTGGAGATTTTGATTAAATTCTGAAGCCAGCAATCAATACGAGACGATAATCACGCGCTAATTAAACACAATCCGATGCTATTGGCTCGATCAATGTATGGGTGTAGCTCCATGTAATGTTTCCTAACAGCGCTATCTGTACTTCAATGTTCTGGATAATCATGTATAAACTAAAATAGCATTAATATACCTTTCATTCCAGTATAAATGGTGACAATTGAAACATATTTACTATAAAACAGTAAATAAACGAGTTAGGTTTGTTTTGCTTTACTTTAAAAAGTACTAATTTAACGCTTTCTGAAAATCAATGAAAAACATTATAAGTGGAGTAAAAAGAAGTAGCCTCTGTTTTTACCTCTACCTTCCTTTAGTGATCGATGTCATATGTCAGCCGCTCTAGCCCCGACGTCTCTGCCGTCTGCTCTCCGCCGCGTGCAGCGGAACAAAGAAGAGATGGCAGAGGAACTTATCTTTAAAAAGAAACTGCACGGTGTCGTGGAATAATTTGGAAAACTGTCACAGAGAGTGAATCCTATCTCAAAGAATGCCAGTCACACACACTTGCACACACATGCGCTTTATGAGCATGCACACACACTCACTCACACAAACAGGGACTTTGGTGTTTACATCATATGGGAAGGTATTTTTTCCCCTCACACTGCCAGGGAACAGGCCCACGCACGGACACACAGACGCTGACTAAGGCCCTAAGACTCCTTTTGGAGTGGGTTGGGGGTGGGGGTGATGTTTGTGTGTGTGCATATGTATATAATTATTGCACTGCAGTCGTCTTATGTCAAACTGTTACTTGCCGAAGTGAACATCATTTGAGCTGCTCTCTGTTTGAGCTTTTTATGGCCTAAAGCGTACACGGCACAGGTTTCATGTTTGTGTGTATTTGAGTGTTTGCGTGGTCCCCGTATTTGTGCAGCGGTATCAAACAGCCATGTTTAGCGTTAAGCTGCTCTATGGTTAGAGGAATGTGCAGCGCTCTGTTTGTGGTTTGGCCTTAGCGGGGGCCGAGCTAATGCTAATCACTTTATTAGGAAAAATCTGCATATTTTGTGTTTGCGTGTGTGCACGTGTGTTGTTTGAATAGCTTGCATGTGTGTGTGTGTGTGTGTGTGTGTGTGTGTGTGTGTGTGTGTGCTCTCTTAGTTCATAAACTCTTAAGTCACCGTGTGGTGTGATTTCCCCATGGTTTGAGGTTAGAGAGAGAGAGAAAGTGGGAAAGGACAACAGAAAGACAAAGTGTGTTTGTGTGTTCAGGTCTGTTAAAAGCTCCCCATCCTCCCATCCAGCGTTAGACGGCAGATGTTCAGAGCTTCAACCACAACACTTGGTGAACACAACAGGCGGCTTATTCAGCCCAAAACACAAATAAAGAAGTCTTCCTCTGTGCTTAAAACCCCGTAGCTCAAACAGCCGGCTAAAAGCATACTACTGCCGAACGACAAGAGGCCGACCACTTAAATGGCTCCTGTTTCTCCACGTCGATGTTATTCCTCGGCTAAAATAAGAACCGGCGTGTACAGTAGCCGTGGAGACGGCCAAGCGTCGTCTCTTTCCACTTTCATTTTCTTGCTGTGATTGTCGGCGAAGTTTCGGGATGAGAATCAACAAGGGTCAGACGGTTGCAGATGGAGGTCAATGAGGCGATGGAGTTACCCGCTGTGAGAGACGGGCACATCTATCTCAAACAGAATCCTCTTTCAAGACACTTTAATGAACTTCAAGAGTGTGTGTGTGTGTGTATGTGTGTGTGGGTGCTGCAGGAGCATCATTAATGACTTATGTTTCTATAAACACACAGTCATGAAACAGAAAGTATAGCTTGTTTTCCATATCAGAAAACATAATAAAAAACAAATCATCTAGTCCCTATTAGGTCTTAAAATGATTGAAATACAACCTCAGATGAAACACATCACATAACTGTGTAATTATCTAATGAACAAAAACTAAATCATGAACCGGGAGAAATACATGAAAAGCTGAGTACAACGTAATTGCGTTCTGTCTGAGGTTATTAGTCTCCCACATCACTGTGGAGGAATTTAGGTTCTCTCTTCTTTACAACGTTGCTTCAGTTCATTGAGGTTTGCAACGTGCATTTAAGGCCCCACCGCTGCATTTCATTCAGCTTCTCTGGACTTTAAATGGGTCATTGCAACCCCTGATTATTTTCTTTTTTTCCAGTCATGCTGTTGTTTTTTTTTTGCTGCCGTGTTTGGGATCATTGACATGCTGCATGACCTAGTTTTGGCCAAGCTTTAGTTTTCAGACAGATAGCCTTCCATTTGACGCTAAAATACTCAATGTCCTCAAGCCCATACCACCGTCCCTCCACCACCATGCTTGACAGATGATATGAGGTATTAGTGCTGATATGCTGTGTTTGGAGAAAACCAATGCCAAAAAACCTAATGGAAACACTGCTATCATTATTGTTATTATTATTTATTATTTCTCTAAGCATTGTACTTTCTGACCTTAGGCTAAACTTATTGAGACATCCACTCCTCCTGACTGCTGTCCTGAATGTTTCTTACTGTAGAGTGATAGACTTCAAATTGTTTGTAAATGTCCTTATAATCCTTTCCAGATTAATGGGCAGTTTGCTCAGAAAATCGGATTCGTATGGGAATGAGTGAATGCACAAGTGAACTCTGATGCACATCAAAGAGGTGAACTCTGGTTCACCTAAAAATGTAGGTCTCTGTTGGCTTCAAGTGAACCAAATGCAGGAAGCAGGCTGCAACTTATGTGGCAGAAACAGAAGTTCTCCTGCTTACCAATAGATGATGAGCCAGACTTCTTGTTTGTTATTTGTCTAGTCTTCTCCTTCAGTGACTCTTAATGCAACACCCCCTCCGGCAAGGAGGGGAACATGTTAATCAAAAAATTGGGTTTATTTAGCCATGTGTAGAGAAAAAGGACACACAGACCGGCTGAATGTTGCAACCCCCTTTTGAACCCAGTCTTCCAGACTAAATAAGTGTGAATGCGGGTGTTTACACACCTTAATACTCCAGACCAGGAGACACTAACTTATGGTACTGATTTCATACTGATAATGGCCAGTACATCCACTGCATTTAATTAGCAGCTTTAGCTTTTGCACTCTGGTTTGGTTTTCTTTAATAAATAATGACACAGTGCAATCTGTTGTTCATCTGATGTTTTAACCTAATGTGAAAAAGAGGTAAAGACGAGATTACCATGATTATTATTTTATCATCTCTTGATTTGAAAAAATCTTAAGAGGATGACCTTTTCTTTATCCTATCACGTAACAATGAAGTTTATCAGTTGTGAAGTACTTTTTTTTACTTATAAGCAAAAGAGTGGGGTGAAACAGAAGGAGGGCTGAAGTCATTTTCAGCATTAGTGGTTGCTGAGGTCATTTTTGTCTCTACACAGGAGTTTGCATGCCAGCACAGATACTGTGTATGGCTCCATCCACTTATGACATCACTGTAGCTAGCCAGAAAGACAGGAGAGTCAGCAAGAGCCAAGCTGACGTCATCCCATTCACTCAATGTCAATTACGTAATCGCGGGGTCCAACGCCTGCAGGACAGACACGGTGCGTGCGTGCATGTGTGTATTTTTGTGATTGCATGAAGGGCAAGAACACATAATTGCAATCTCATGTGTGAGAGAAGATGGGAAAGTGGCATGCTGCTGACATCATTAAGGGGAGGCGGCTTGGCATGAGCGTGGAAGCTGTGACATGTTGGGAGCGTTTGGGTTAAAGAAGAGGAGACAGAGCGGTGCAAACAGACCCGGCTGGAGGAGTTATGCAACGCAAATCCAACTCAACACAATCAGAAGTGGTTTTTTTGCCTCTTTGTACATGTGAAGTGCATACACTCCGTGTGTGTGTGTGTGTGTGTGTGTGTGTGTGTCTTAGATTCTTTTTTTTTGCAGCACTCTTACTTGAGGCAACGAGTGCATTAAAAGCACTCAAGCATACCGCTGAAATATACACACACACACAAAAAAACGCACATATATGCATGCACACTCGCCCCCCACTCCCCCAACTAATAAACAAAGCTTCCTAAGGACAGGAAATCCTTCCACCCACGTTCCTGTGTTGCTTGGCAACCACAGCAGCGTCACCGTGTGCATGCCTCCACTGCTGAAAACACACAAGCAACCAGACAGAGACATGCACGCACAAACACACACCAAATGCAACTCTATGAAGTCTCTAAAAGCAGCAAAAAAAAAAAAAAAAGCCACCAGATAAGGAAGCCAAAGCTGGGTTGGCTGATACTCGCCACAGCTGCCCTCCAGTTCGTCAGACATGGATTTAAACCAAACATGACATCAGCCCTTGTAAACATAAAACACTTTTTCCCCCCCAATTTATAAGCTCTATTTTTACACTCGGTGACGTCCCTCTATGCATGAGCGTTATGTATGCATCACTATGTGAGGACGCGAGCAGCAATAGCTCAGCACGAGTAGGTAGGGGGAGGCTAATTTAGCAGAGGTGGCCAGCATTGTGGACAATGGCTCCATTTCAAATCGGCAGGGGGCCTATTGAAGACAATTATAACCTGGGGGATACAGAGAAGCATTATTCTTCTAAGCTAGGCTATTTAAGCCAGCTGTGTTTCCACTGCTATTTAGAAATCCTGCTTTTAGCTCAGCGGTGGTTTTAACTCATGAAGCAGTGCCATAACAGGCAAAGTTCACCAACCACAAAACGTCACAAATTACAGACTCGGTCATTAACTAATAATCCTATTTCTGAAATCAGCTGAATGAGAATCAAATGACAGAAGTTCCTACTGCCTCGCTGTCAGGGTCAAAAGTCCCTCGCTGGGTTTTTAAAAGACAGTACAGTGTCTCAGCCAGGGAATGGTGACATGGTTTACTTCTAAGGCTGCTGTTGGGGTACCGGGAAACTGCTCATTGAGGAATTAAAGTAAAGACTTTTGTTGCTAGCATGCTATTAAGATGCAAAACATGGTGAATGTACTTCTTAGAGGATGTTTAAAAGAGTTTTGGAGGGATTCCTGTTGGGAGAGTGATTGCGATGCTTCATTTCTAAAAAGTGTTACAAGTAAAAACATCCAAAGCTTGCCCAATTTCTTTTATCATTTGAAGAGAAAATAGATTTTTGACTAACTCTGGACATCACAATGTAGCCCGATTACACAAAAAAAGTTATTTATCACAAGGACAAATGTGGATAGGTTTCGTAATGGGAAACTGGGAATGATCACCTTCACATAACAGCTTATTGGCTTTAAATCTTACCACTTTAACAACACTATTGTGATCTTCTTCAATGCATAAACATCTCAGGCAATTATCTCTGCATGCATTCTTACGATAAAGCAGATCACTCACTGAAACACGCATACATATGCATATTACTTCTTACCATTGACTAACCTATGCCGACACTATTTACATCAACACATTTGGTGCTCTCAGTAAACGGCTAAACAGGCATTCAGATAAACATCAATTAAGTTCAACTTTATTTGGCAACGACCTGATTCACGACAAAGTCATCTCAAGTCGAATCCAATTCTAATCCAATTCATAATGACTGTTCCTATAAAGCCAATTCATTAAAAAAAAAGATCTTCTCCTCAATTCAATCCGTCTCTGAGCAAGCATTGGATGACAGTGGAGGAGGAAGAACAGCCGTCTGCCTGGGCATGGTTAGGGTTAGGGTGACAGGAAAGGATCAACAGGTTCATAACTACCATAGTGAGCATACTTGCATTTAGCAACAGCGGTGAACCATTTTCTACAAGTCTCCCACCATAGTTGCCACATAATCCTCCTTATTTATAGTTTTATTTACTCATTTAGAGTTAACATTTTATTTTCAGGTTATCATGGCAGATAAATACCACGATAGAGAAAGAACCGCATAACAAGCGACATAACTACAGATACGTAGTTATGTCCCCGTCCCCCTGACCCGTGCATCATTATGGAGACAGACTGCCAGAAACACTGCTTTATGGATTAATCTGATACAGTTTACTTGTCTGCCATAAACTGGTCTGGCTCTGCGTACAAACAATGGATTTCTTTCCAGTATCACAACAGAGCTGTGAGGAGATATTAATTGAATCTGGCAAACTGTGTGTTTGTGTTCTAATGGTTTACTCTGGCTTTAAAGTCAAGTTCCTATTAAAACAAGGTTTTTTATTTCACATATCTTGCACCATGTATCTCACACTTCTACAAACCGAGCAACTTGGCATTCGGTCCCTTGCAACAGGATACAAATCAACTTTTTTTTTTTTTTGTACCCAAGTGGCTCCTGTGCTGGTTTGGTTCTGGCACTACAGCCAGTTCTATGTTGGTTTTGGATAAGGGCAGCCAGGGAGCCACCACGGAGCCATGTCCCTACATCACTTTAAACATCTCTTTCAACATGTTTGACCTTCCCTCGGGAACGGTGTAGTCCTGAGGTGCCACAGTGCAGGAAAACAGCATATTGTCCCGAAATAACAACAGATGACAGTTTTTGACTCATTTTCCAAGGAAATTAATGTCTTAATATCACCAGACAAGTTGTAAAACACAGTTTCAGACAACAGTTAGTGTGTGTGTAATGCTCTCTGCAAAGCTAGCTGATGTTTCTAAAGGATATCTAGTAGAAATGAATAAAAATGGCACTCAAACACCAATTTTACATGCCGTTTCGAGCTGGATCTATAAAATGCCTATCCACCCATCAACATCATTAAACATAGTTGCTGTTTAATGATGTTTCAAAGTTTGTGAATGCAGCATTCGGCAGAGTTCACCGACCCAACTAATGATATAAAACAAACTACAGGAAAATGAGCTGAACACTTAGCTTCCCCCGTAACACCAGTGGAGCCAGACATTTGACAGTCAGAACAGATAGAACTGGTTCTAAGTTGGGGCCCTGGCCCTGAACCATAACTGGAACCAGTTTGGTAGAGAAAGCCCATATGATGGTTGAAAATGGTACTAGGACCCTCAATGGCATTCTAGGTCAAACATTTCCTGGATCTCGTAACAAGCAGAGCTCAATTGTAAAGATGAGTGAGTGGAGCTGACCAATGGTTGGCTTATAGAGTTTCATTGGCTCAACTATATTTAGAGCCCTTTTATCCAATGGGATATCCAGAAAAAGCAAACAAAGTAGTACCACCAGAAATCACGGGGGCAGTGTTGAGCAGTATAGCTTAAGTCCGACCAGCAAAAAAACAAAGAAGAAGAAGAAGTCACGATGTATTTAATGGCCACACACACACCGCCACCATCTACTGGGCCGTTTCTTTTCATGATGCTTTCTGAGAATGTGCAATGTCATGATCTCGTCCATCGGCCAAACTCTGCACTGCCCTCTAATGGATGCATTTCGCAACAGCCATGTAGGATGCGAGGGAGTATGTGAGCGGTGACATTTGACAACATTTGAAACAGACGTACCCGTCTACATTCATAAAGGGAGCATGAATGAGCCTTTACTTCACTAAAGCTGATTTTAATAAAATGTGCTAGAGCAGTGAAAACCTTTCTATATTGACCCAGTTTTCACATAAAGCACAAAAACAGACTTTCAAGAGTTTTGGAAGCAATTCGTCATGCTGATGAGGTAACCATAGGAACAGGAATTTAACCGTTCAAGACCAAATGTCCTTCCATCTTTTCCCTTGACTGTTGAATTGTAAGTTTCATGAAAAACCCCCCAAAAATCTAATGTAATCTTGAAGGTCAGCGGGCGTGTTTCTGTTTGTGCGAGCAAGCAGCAGGTTTCCCAGAACTCCACTAACCCGTCATTCCTCCACCCAAGCCTCCAGCCCAACAGTCCCGGCCCACCTGCTTCTCACCTAAATTGAACTGAATATGAGGAAATGCCACTTCCCAGGTGAAAAGCGCATCACACGGCGTCCTCTTTTTACCTGGTAAACATACTCCATCATACCTATAAAACTTAAGAGGTCAGGATATTTTTATGGCTTTTGCTGACGCAGTGATGTTTACTGAAATGTTTACCTTTTAGAACAAAATGTACCACCGCCTCCGCCGCATACTTTCATCTGACATTGCATTTTTAGACCCACGCCGCCATATGGCTCGCAGCCACAGCTGACCAGAGCGCAACAGTGGGCTGCTCGCGTAGCTCCAGGCGCCGCTAATACAATCAGAAATATTAAAACAACCATTTTTGAGCATTTATGCTGAATAAACCATGAGCTGGCGTCAGAGAAAACTGCCTGATGCTCACATTCAAAACACAGACTATTCTATTCATTCACACATGAATTATGGATCCATTATGGACTGTTTTTAGCTGTGTTCAGGGAATCAGTCCAACAGTTGTACTCAGAGCACCAACCCACTGATCCATCCATACCAATTATCTGTGTCTGGGGTGGAGTTTGAATTCAATATTCAATTTACACAATTCAATCTGGCATCAGAAGCTGGAGTTGATGAAGCAAGTGGTGCGCCTTAAAGGACAAAAAACAGCAAAGACCCCCCTTTTTTGAGAGAGAGAGAGAGAGACAGAGAGAGAGAGAGACAGAGAAAGAGAGTCAACTGTCTCCAAAGTGAAAAAAGAAGAGGAGGGCTAACTGGACGTAGCACCACAGGGGTGTCAACTGAGAGACAGGCAGAGGTGGAGGGGCGAGAACTCCATTGAGCGCAGCCATGGGGGGTCAATATGTGAATGAACGTTTGCCATAGAGGTGAATTATGAATGAGCAGCACTCTGAGCACTCCTGGAGAGAGCCCGTCTCCTTCCCTCCGCCTTCCCTCCTCCTCCTCTTACTCCTCCTGATGTCCTAAAATCTCCATCATCCCTTCCTTACTCTCTCTCTCTCGTTTTCATCTCTCACTACTGGATTAATCTGCCTACCACCCCCCCCCTTTTCCCCTCTTCTCCTGGTCATCTGACCACCTCCCCGCCAAACCTCCACCTTCCTGCATCTCCAGACCATGGGGAAGAAACGGAGGTAGACACGCGCCGTCTGTCTGAGGAGACGCTTGTTCCCACCACATACATATTTACACAGCCTCAGATGGATGTGCACACGCTCACATGGCAGCCAAAGATAATATAAAGGCAAACAGTCCTGCACGTGCAAAAGGCAGACGCGTGCATTAAGGGAAAAGCTCTCGGGCACACACACATTTCTCCCAGCTGTTCTTCTGGCCACGGAGCCTGCGTGTATATGTGTGTGTGTGTGTGAGTGTGTATTCGTCTGTGTGTAATCCAATGTGCTGCTGCTCAGCCTGTGCCACGCTCTCTCCTCTGTTGCTGTGCGTCTGATCAGATCTGCCTCCCCTCAACCTGTTTGCCGTATATGGCACACACACAGACACACACACACACTTGCATAGTATCACACACATAACTGAAGCTGCTACTACTTATCAAGCTTACCTCACTTGCAAAGACTATATGTGTGTGTGTGTGTGTTACCAGGTGCGTGAAAAACTCCTGATTGCACATTCATATGCAAATACACACACACACACACACACACACACACACACACACGCACACACACACACACATGCATGGTGAAAGAATGGTGGTGGGGGGGGGGTTGAAATGGACTCTGGTTTCCCGTCCCCATTCTGTTTTTCTGTCTCACTTAACTTAAAGTAGCATACCGGAGAAGTGTGTGTATGTGTGTGTTGGAATGGGATCAGGCTGTTCCCTAAAAAGTAGCCACTCCTTTTGATCCCTTCACTCCAGTTTACAGTGGTCACTTCAGCTCACTTACACACTTTGGCCCCTTTTTGTAGCTTATTGGGGGGGGAAACAACCTTTATAACTCACATGAATACACAAAACTGTATATAGGGTACACACACAAACACACACTTAGACTGACACACACATTTCCCTTTAAGTGCAGAGCCATGCAGCACATGTCAACGCCACACACACACACACACCTCTGGTAGACCTACATACAGCAACAAAACAACAATGAAGTCACCTTAAGATCCTTCTGTGTTCCAGATGAAGCCCTTCTTCACACTCTTCCTCTCCTCTGTCAGACTTCTCTCTCCTCCTCCTTTACTTCCTTCCGTCCTTCTTTCCGTGCTATCTATCAGTCCGTCCTTCTTGTCTCTTTCTCTCTCCGTGTCCCTCTCTTCGTCACGGTTCTCGGTCACTTCCGAGCGTTTTTCCCGAGCCCCTCCATGTCCGCCCCGCCAGTCGTCTCTAGCACCAAGCGAGCGTACCTATACACACACACACGCGCG
>JBBBVU010000024.1:5521017-5531234 GCA_037177055.1 Atherinosoma microstoma | reverse complement strand
CACTGTGCTCATAAAGGGATGGACATGGTCAGCAACAATACTCTGGTAGGCTGTGGTGGTTAAGGGGTCCAAAGTGTGGCAAGAAAATATCCCCCACACCATTACACCACCACCACCACCAGGTTGAACCATTGATTCAAAGCAGGGATCCATGTTTACATGTTGTGACCCTACCATCTGAATGTTACTGCTGAACTGGAGACTCATCAGACCAGGAAATGTTTTTCCATCTTTTAATGTCCAGTTTTGTGAGTCTGTGTGAATTGTAGCCTCAGTTTTCTGGGCTGATCTCACTTTGAGTCTTGATTATCTGTTGGTTTAGAGTTTCATCACTCCACATGGCCATGTTGCTGTGAACTGTTGTTTATTCTGGAGAAATTAAGATTACTGGTGAGCATCTGCGTGTGACATGATAAAATAACCATTAGCTTTCTGTCATCACTGCATCTAACATTTAACATCCAATCTGACTGGCCTCTTTCACAGAAAGCTGGGGCACCGATTCTTGAAGTTGAATTGGTAGAAAAATATATTAACTGGGTCTGACAGGAAGACAGAAGAAGACATTTATTGATGCTTTTAACATACTCGACAGATGATAATTGGTTTTGTAGATGAGTCCACTACTCAAGGCGAGTTCCTAGAAAACCATACAGGTGAAATGAAGTTAAAAAAAACAAAACAAACAGGCAGAAAATAAGAGGTTTAAGCAACTTCTGTGACTAACTACTGCTAGAATAATGTGGGGCTAGCAGAAACATGCTAGCAGTAATTCTGAGGAAACTCTAGAGTGTTTTCATCAAGCATTTCCAGCTCTGAGCCACTGCTGTGCCAGATGTGACTGCAATGCAATCTCATCTGTTTTCTGACCATGTTGCTCTGCTACCACTTTCTCTAATTAACACCCAGCTTCGACAAATAGTAAAAAGAAAAAATAAATAAATAAATGAGAACGGCTTTTAAATTTTCTGATCAGCTTCTGCAAATGATCACACCAGAAATCTCCTGGGGGTGTTGTTTGGCATCATTCTGTGACGGCTTGTCTGAACTTGCTATTGGACTTTTTTTTTAGGGGGAAATCAGTTTGTATAGCAGCCAGGTAGCCACACACACACACACTCACACACATGCACTTGGCTGGAAAACATTACGCTATCTGATGCAATCTAGCCATGCATCAAATCCTGATGCCACTCTTAAAATGACCAAAAGCAGAAAATTGTATAATTGCTCTGTCTTACTGCTTTAAATTTTAATGAGGTCAATTTAAAGCTTTATTCCTCTAACTGTAGTCATACATGGCTTTTCCTCTATAAGATTATACATACAAATAATCAAAGAGAGGATACACTACCCATACCCAGTGCAGTGGGAACATATGCTGTATGTATAGCTCCACATGCACATGGGACCTGACCACTCAATTGTCTGTGCTCTCTAGTAGTCAGCAATACAGACATACCCTCGGCAATACTCCCTTATTCTCAGCAATATAGCCAGCTCAATGGTTTCTCCTCCTTCGGTGCTGCATAATCACCTCTTGTGACAACACCCTCAGCTCCTCAAGAGCCTATCTTCCTTCTCAAATACCCTCCCGCCATAAGATAAAGACATTAGAGACCATGGGATTTGGAGAAGGTTACATCTTGCGATGCACAGGAATGCCCTGGAAGTTTGGGATCTCTCTAGCAGACACCAGTAAATGAGCACAGCAGCATGGAGAGGCAGACTGGAACAAAGCTCAGCATATCGCTGAGCTGGTTTGGAAGCTTTCTGTTGCTCATAGCTGAGCTGTTGCAATGCAAGAAAGAAGGAAAAGGAGTTTTAAACAAAGTCAGAACGGGGAGGGGAATCATTTGTGAGACTCCACGTGGGACTGGCGAGACTCATAACGCGTGTTTGGTGGGAATAAATGGCTGTGAATTACTTTTACAGTGATGCACACAGAGGGATTGGCGAGACATTGAATAAAAGGTCAGTAAGAAGACGCTTGATGCAATATTTCTTGTCTGCGAATCTATTAACCAGCATTTTCCTCTCCACTCTTGTGTCGCCTCTCACATTCCCCCGTCCTCTTTCTCTCTTCTTCCTCACTCGCTCGCTGTCCCTGGGTGGGATGAGTCATCGAAAAAGAGAAAAAAAAAAAGAAAGGAGAGGAAGGTGTGTTTGTATGTACTGTATGTGTGTGCGCATGTGTTGTGTCATTCCTCCTGAGGTGCTATGCCCTTCACACTCCTTCTCAGCCTCATGCCAACCTTGCTGTTATGGTGCACGCTCCTACGGTATGCATGGCACACAAACATATACGAGGAACTTTATTCGAACGTCGAGGATGAAGCACCTACATTTGTTCCTGGACAACAATAAAGTCACCCACAAGGGTTTTACAGTTGTTATTCTCAAAAGAAAAGGCACCACTCATCTTTTTCTAGCTTAAATTTGGACTGCCTTTGATGGTAACTTACTTTAAAGGTAAAATTTATAGGTTCATTTTGTTCTTTCTGCTTGAAGTTTAATATATTTTTTAATGATCTTCACTAAAATATTTTAATGCCATTTAGACTTTTGTAGCAAATCTTTTTTATGCAACCCCTACTTTTATTGTATTTGATATCCTTTATTGTCTACACCTTTCTTTGATAGCATATAGTCTCCAGTACCAGTATCTTGCAACAGACAAGATGGCAGAACATCTCTCATCAGTCTCTATGGTTACATGTGTGATTGAACTACCAGTATTTCAGAATAGATCTCTGAACACGTCCAGCCTCGAAGCAGATGGGTTACAGCAGCAGACGACCACACCGGGTGCCTCTCCTGGCAGCTAAGAACAGGAAACTGAGGCTACAATTTACACAGACTCACTGAAATTGGACAATATACAATTTGAAAAATGTTCCCTGATAATTCACCATGTCAGAAAGTTCAAATCATCTCCAACTGCTTTCTTGAACATGACAATGAGTTCACTGTACTCCAATGGCTTCCACAGGCAACAGATCTCAATCCAATAGAGCACCTTTGGGATGTGGCCGACTAATCTGCATCAAATGAGAGATGCCATCATGTTAATATGGAACAGAATCTCTGAGAGTCTTTGCCACCAAGAATTAAAGCAGTTCTGAAGGCAACAAGGGGTCCAACTCAGTACAAGGGGAAGCTTGTAAATCAATGTTTACAAATGAATCCAGAGGCTTTAATTGTAAATGGAGTTTTGTCAGCCTATGAGATCTATCTGAGAAATACAGGTTTGGGCATGTGTAGAATAATCTTTTATTTGTAAAAAATGAATAATAAAGACATTAAGAATGTCAGTTTACACCGAGACATAAAACTAGAAGTGCTTTGTTGTTCAAAGCAGAAAAAAACTTCCTGTAAAGCTAAAAGTACAAATTTTGGGCTTGTTTTCACTCCTCAAACTGATTGGATAGTGACAAACCAATCACAGTTTTTATGTTTATTTTCTTTTAATATACAGCACTTTGGTCAGCCATGTTGGTGTTTTTTTAAAAAGTGCTCTGGAAATAAAGATGGTATGGTACAAGTGTCCAGGCAGAGGGAAAGTTGGTCTTGTGGCCCAGCCCTCTGCCGGAAGGTAATTTTCTTATTTTTTTCTGTGGTAGATCATTGTACCCATATGTATAGCCTACCTTAATTCATCGCAAAGATGTCTTCATATTTCTTGAACGGTAACTTTGTCAGGTGATGCTTTGGTTATAAAATCAGGATTTTATGATAGCAGAGCAACAGTCTGGAAATGCTGTTACACCATTGTATCATATTTAATACACGACCTTCTGAGACTTCTGCACCACTCATATTATTAAAACATTTCTCAAAATCCTGTTATATCAAATTTGATACATGTCTTCTGCCCCAACATGGATTTATTCATGTTTTGCCGTTTGAAACAGTCCATAAGGAGTTCTTTTCACAATGGTCATCTCCAATGGTTATCCATAAAATAAACAGATTTGGTTTTGTTTAGAGATTCAATAAAAAGTTCAAATAACAAAATTATACTTTTTCTCTGTTTCAAATGTCAGTTTTTATAGATTAAAGCAATTATGAGTTGATACAGTATTATTAGGCTGCTTTTCAGTCACGTGTGACTTTGTGAGACACAACTATGTGTGAATAAGAGCCCGTTGGAGGCTCTGTTATAGACTGGCGACCAGTCCAGGGTGTACCCCACATCTGCCTATAACAGCTGGGATAGGCTGCAGCCCCTTCACACAACCCTGCACTGGAATAAGCATGCATAGATTATGGATGGATGGATGGAGCCTCCTGAAATAGCCTACATGTGAATTAAACACCTTTTTTGTTCAAATGGCATTTGCATACCAACAACAGAAAATGTTTTTTTTTTGAGACCACACATTTTTGAGACATAGAAACAGCTTAGTAAAAGGAAGCCATCCCAGCAAACTGGTGGATGACATTTACTGCTAGTGGACAGCTAACGCAGATTGCCCTGTGGAGTTGTGGTTTGCACTGTTTTGCATCACACTAAGAAGGTTCCTGGTTTGAATCTAGGCTTACATTCCTCCTACAGTCCAAAACATATGCATGCTATGTACAGTAACTGACCCAAGCAGCGTGAGCGTACATGGTTGTACCCCCCTCCTATCATCTGATATCTGCTGGGATTGGATCTGAACAGGATGAAGTGAATATATAACACGAATGGATGGCAAACATTTGATTTAGCAGCTACTGCTAGCAGTGCTACAAGGGCTTCTCAATGCTCATTTTATGTATGTAAACAAAAACATCAGTGTCAAACATCAAATGTAAGTACCCACTTACTCCCCATTCATGCTTTACATTGCAATGGTATTTACACACTCCATCTCAAGCGCAGTGCAAAGTTCAGAGTTTCAACATCAATATAGCAAACAAGGCAACGGTAGAGGAGCTCGTGATAATCTCCGAAAGAGGCATAAAACGGCGGTGCAGTAGAGAGCAGTGGTCTGTGCAGCCTTTAAATACATCATGGCTTTTTCTTTGTTCCTTTCATGGGTTACATGTGAGCTAGACTGAGCAACACTGTCCCCACAATTTCTGGTGATACTGCTCCATTGGCTACGTTAGCGTTCGCATCCACAAGCTCTCTGAAAAAGTATTGAAATACGCACACAATGAATGCAGAGGATGGACAGAAGTCTCTGTATGCATATTAAATGTTGAGCACAACTAAGCCTTAAAGCTTATTGCTCAGCAAAAAGCCACACGGAATCTGATGTGAACATCCTCATCGTGTCGCACAGTCACATATCAAATATTAATCAAATCCAGGACGATATACTGAAGTGGCACGGATCAGATCTGAACATTTGGAATATGGGATTGGATTTCTGTGTTTAAACAATCTTGAAAGAATTAAATCACGTCACTGGGAATACAAGGGGATGTAAGCCACTGCAGCCTGGTTATTCAAATGTAAGCAAAAAGATCAAGACACATCAGGTGAGAAACATTTAGATCTATCTATTACATTTAACAGCTGCAGCTTGCAGTTGTTGTTTAGTATTCTAAGATGTCCTGATAGGCCCCATTTTTTTGAATTCATTATCATTGTGAATTGCACAAAACTGCAAATGTGCAACAAATGAAACGATTCAGATTCTTTCATTTGAGTCTTCTATGCTGAAAATATTTGTTAGTGTTTATAATATAATGAAATAATTGAATAAACAAATGTAATAAACATTAAAATTCCTTACCAAGTTTTTTTTTGTTTCAGCAGAGCTTCATTTCTAGCAGCAGGCCCGGGACTAAAACCTATCAAATCATGAAGTAAGAAACAAAAGTGGCATATTTAATCTACTTTATATTCTTTAAAGTAGCCACTTTCTTTTGCTTTGGAGAGAGTTGGACCGCAGCCGGATAGAAAAGCAGCCAACAAGTGCTCACCATATCTGGGAACTCCTTCAAGACTGTTGGAAAACCGTTCCAGGTGATAATTTCGTGAAGCTGGCTGGGAGAAAAACCAAGTGTGTGCAAAGCTGTCATCAAAGCAAGAGGTGGCTACTTCAAAGTATCAAATATATCAAACATATTTTGTGTTTTTTTGTTTACTGTGACTCCATACGGAGCTGCATGGTGGTGTGGTGGTAGGCGCTGTCATTTCGCATCAAGACGGTTCCTGGTTTCAACATTTTTCTCAAGCAAAAGTATATCAGGCACCATCGGTTTCATGTACTCGATATTATTTACTTTTTCTTTCATTTCATTGTATTTTATCTGATAAACTGGCTCACATTCCAGGGAGGATAACATCCTACATCAGGATAGAACACATTAACATACGATGGCCTACATATGTGATATATATGACACAGATGGGGCATTATATGAAGATGATTAACAGCGGACCAAATGGATATAGTTTGCAAAAAATTACAGCTAAATGTATATACAGTAAAGAGTCTTTATAAGGTCAATGTTATATTGATAAGTAGAGCAATGAGGCTAGAAACTATGTCAGTTATGAAAGAGGTTTATATTACAGGTGAGTCAAATGGCACAAAGTTATATAATGTATCATGAGCACAACAGAAGGTTGTGTATGATAGCTCCAAGCCTGAAACACTAGGCAGGTTTGTGGTGTATGTGGATCAGACATGACAGAGAGGAAAAGGCAACAACTGCAGGGGCTCAGAGCATCATGGGAGGTCCAGCAGAAAACTGGACATATACACGTTTAAACTGCAGACCTACAAATATCTGGGGGTGGTTCTAGACCAGAAGCTTTTGTGGTCTTCCAACACAGACAGGGACAGTTGCCTTTTCTTCCCCAGGTGGCTCAGGTCCTTCGATGTCTGCAGTGACATGCAGCAGATGGTCTATCACACTGTTATTGCAAGTTTGCTTTTCGATGCTGTGGTCTGGAAGTGGCACTATGGACTAAGACAGCAGGCATCTGGTTAAAAAGGCCAGTTCTGTGCTGGGTAGGGAGCTGGACCCTATTAGAACTGTGGAGCAGCAGATGAGGAGGACACTGCAGGGCATTTTGGACAAGGATAAACACCAGCTCCATTACACCCTGACAAGACAGAGAAACAGCTGCAGTGAGATGCAGCAGGACTGAGAGGTTCAGGAGATCGGCCATGGACAACAGTGACTTCCAACATGGTTCTCTGACAACTTTTAATGGCAAACTATTATTCTTATATCTCTTAAATCTTTATTGATATACTTATTTCATTCATTCTAATTACTTATCTTACTGTAAATTTGTACATATGTGTGAAATTGTGAGCTGCTGGACAACGCCTGTCTATCTATGAAAAATGGATGGTCTGTTTTTAAGCCTAATCTTAAAATTAAAGAGGGCATCTGCCTCTCATTCCACTTTTGGACTCTCTAGGAACCACAAGCAAGGCTGCAGTGTGAGAGCAAAGTGCTCTTTGGGGATAATGAAATTTTCAGTCCTGTCACTGAGGTGATGGATTAGTGATGACATTTTCAAAATGACAAAGGTACACAAGATGGTGATGATATAACTGTAACAATCCCCCGTGGATGATGTTTGGGCTAGATGTGTGAATACCTTGAATAGTAAAAATGATCAGATAATATTTCCCTCACAAAACCACAAGACAGAATATTTTTTCTCTATCTCACAGCAGGATATTTTTTGAATTAACGAGTGTGAAACTGACATGAATACACGGTGATAGAAGAGAAATTCAGAAGTTATTAATATCATTTCTAAAAAAGTAAAAGCTGATTTTCAGATTAAATACTGATTGGTTGATCCACTAGCTGGTTGTTTGAAGTTTGGTTTTTATTGGAATGATTTCTTCACATTTACATTTTTATTGTAAATGAGAAATTAAATTAAAATATTTTAAATTTCATTTCAAATTTAAAAAAAAAAAATTATTTGGGGTTTTCAATTTTAAGAATAGATTTCAAAAGGGCAGTATATAACAAATTAAGTTAATTTACTAATTAAAAAATAGACCAAAAAGCCTTTTTTTGTCAGTTTTGTCTCAATATCATGGGGTTCAAACATCCAAAGTACCCTTTAACTGCTCCTTCTTGTTTTAATTACACATAGTCTACTGGACATCTCTGCATCTAATTTGGCTGCATCAATAATACTGGAAAAAAGGACACATTTAATGTAGTTAATTTATGTAGTTAATGTATATTTTGTGACAGAAAAAGAAGGTTTTTGAGACAAAAGGTTTTAGGTTATCCTGACATCACAAATCACTCCTGGATTCTGACTGCCCAAGTGCGAGTGAATGCAGCATGCGGTGTTTTTATATATATTGTTCTACAGGATCTTCACCAACACCACGTTCTTGATCATAATGCAGCTTTTATACAGCATCATCTCACCAATCCGCCTACATGGATAATATTTGTCTCTCCAAATTGCTTACACTTTATGAAGAGGATGTAAAAGTCATTAATCAAATTTTATTTATAAAGCACTTGTCATACAAAAGTAGCACAAAGTGCTTTCCACGACATAAACAATTTTTGAAAGTTAAAAACACAAGCCATCACACACTCAAGTTAAAACAAGTTAGGAAACACACACCCAATCATACTGTCTCTTTCTCTGTCCACCCACCCCCACTCTAAACAGACTGTCTCTAACACAAAACATCTATAAAAATAGCAACATAATCAGGTACATATTGGCACAGATGAGCCAGGTGAGGAAACAATATCATAGGGATGCTTACGAGAGCCACCCCATCCATGACCACAGAGGTTATCGCCACAGAAACTGCCCAGATCAGAGCAGACAGGGGCCCAGACGGCAACCATGAGGCTGCAGTACAGGGCCCCCAGCCACCCAGACAAGGACGATCACCATGGCAACGACCAGAGGTGGAAAAAGTACTGAAGAATTGTTAATAAGTAAAAGTATCTTTACTTTGCTTTAATTCTACTCAAGTAAAAGTACTCATCTAAAATGTAGCTGAGTAAAAGTAAAAAAGTACTTATTTAAAATGTAGTTTGAGTAAAGTTACTTAGTTACTTGACATCATGAAGGTGCATTTTGCTTAACGTAGGATGGTTTTAACTAAACAATAAATATAACTATATATAATAAAAATAAACCACCAATTATTCTGAAGAATGCCATGATTCTGTGCGATGCCATGATGTAAACCTCCTCCTAGAATCTATGTTGTGAAATATTAAGGCAGTTCTGAAGGCAAAAAGAGGGCCAACTAGTACTAGTGAGTTATATAGTTGATAAAGTTACCGGTGAGTGTACAAACAAGTTGTAAAAGTATTGTTTGTTTTAGTTCATCTTTGATTAATATGTTTAAAACATTTCGTCACATTTCAGCATTTTTCTTTCAGCGTTGTTATGGTTATGTGTTGTGGTGCTACAGTTGCCTCAACCACTGCCCAAACATGAGAAATATGGCACACATTAACCAAGAACCTGGAATTTTGTTGGACTTACGCACCCTCATTTTTTTGCGAAGCCTGTTTATTTCATACAGCGTCAACGTTTCCTGTGCAGCTGTGGCAGTTGGAGGCGAATCAGTCCAAGTCCTCGGTGCAAGAATCTGATCTGACTGGACTGCTGCAGAGCTGTCCAAAGAGACGGACAGAAAAGGACAGAGAAAGAGATGGATGCTTCGGCTCTCTCAGACAACCAAAGTGGTCGGTTTGCATTTGCAGAGACGGGTCAGATTCTGTGTGCTCTTGCCAAATGTGCAGTGGTGTCACAGCACAGCCCAGCACAAGAAATATAAGCCAACCTCATCATCCAAAAATAAATAAACAGTAAACCTTCCTTAACGACGACCCAAACGCTCATTGTGCATGTGAACCACCGCAGACGCCAGCTGATATGCACACAAGCGAGCTTTGGAAAGCTTTCATTGAGTATACATATGCATACATGGATACACATGCCAAACACACACGAACACATGCAGAGCAACAAGCAGCGTGCAGCCCTTCAGAGTGCTGTACTGTCATTTTCATAAATACTCTTAAAAGGTGCAGCCAAAACCACGGCAGGGTGCGATTGCCTCTCGGCTAGAAACGTACAAAAAAAAAAGAAAGAAGCTCTTTTCTCTTTCAAGAGACCGTAGAAGAGGATGACCCACTTAATCGAACAATTTCAAGCGGCTGCATGTGTGTGTGGCGTGTGTGTGTGTGTGTGTGTATAAAGGCCTCTTGGTGCCCAGAGACAGACAATAAACAAAACCAACGAGCTTATG
>JBBBVU010000024.1:5506536-5520917 GCA_037177055.1 Atherinosoma microstoma | reverse complement strand
GCGTGTGTGTGTGTGTGTGTGTATAAAGGCCTCTTGGTGCCCAGAGACAGACAATAAACAAAACCAACGAGCTTATGGTTTTGCACGGACATGGCATGATGACTGTCTTCCAAGTGTGTGTGTGTGTGTGTGTGTGTGTGTGTGTGTGTTCTGCAGAAAAAAATGTGTCATGTGCTCTACGTCTATGAGTCACAGCTTTTATACCTCCATCCACCATACAGGTAAGTGTCATGACAAATGGTGGAAACCCAGTTGAGACCATATCCAGATGTTTTCTTGTCTGGTTGTGGTTGAATCATTGTATGTGTGTGTTTTTGTGTGTGTGTTTGTGACATTTCCTTTGCAACAGCAGTAATGAGGCCTTCCATCTGCTGTTTGGAGCCAGAGAAAGTGGAGTGGAGTTGAGGGTGGGGGTTGTGTATGCTGTGTATGGAGGGTCAATCCAGGTTTAACCTTTCAAATTGGGAAGACACTGACTATGCCAATCTTTTAATATTTGTTTGCTTTTTCTTCCTTTTTCTCCTTTTATATAATATTTACTTCATTTTCATTATTGATGAAAATCAGCTTGGCATGAAGAGGACATCCCTTGATTCCCTCCTTTAGCTAAAAAGTTCCTCTTTCGTCTACTTTTCTAAAGCCATGAAGCAGCAGTACAAGTCTAATGGAGATGTACCATCCCGACTGACCAACAGCAAAAGAAGTCGACAGATAAACACAAAACTTTTACGAGTGGTATTATTTCCCTCCAGCGATGCAGCCCAAAAATGACTCCAAGGGACATTAAGAGGTCGTTCGAAGGAAATATGAGCTCTTCTGGTTGTTACAGCAACTGCATGTGAAATTTTGAAATGGCCTTCATTAGTGTGATGACAGTGTAGCTCAACCCATAAAGCAGAAATAATTTGGCCATAATTTAGCCATATCCGGCTTTGAGCCCACACAGGTTCTGGCCCGGATCCACACAACAGATCCGACCATTGTCTTATGGCAACAGGCCAACACTGGTATGGATCTGTTCTTCCAGCCCAGAACAGGACTGGCCCTGGGCCAGATGTGGAAGTGATGATTTGTCCCCAGCCAGGCCCAGATCCGGTGGTCTAGCATTTTAATCCTACCCACAGAGACCTGAAAACATTATGGGGTTGAGGACACGCCCATATATCCATGCTACCCCCAACTCCACGTTTAAGTATTGCTGAACCTCCATGTTGTTGTGAGACTTTCATGTTGTTTAATAAATAAATAAAGAACTTTTATTTTAAACATTTTCATGCATGTTCATAGAAATTGTATGTAATGAATTATTTAAACTATTCTAACTTGTTCATTATTATACAATACATTCATTAATTCACACAGTCAAAGCATCCCTGCATGAATATATAAGGAAACATACTCACTGTTGAGGCACCCATCCTCCTAAAATTCACTTGCAGTTCGATTTTTTAAACCCGCAACATTGTTTGAGACTGTACCTACTGTATGTGGATTAATGACCTTTAAACCAACTAAGTATATTCTGATAGCACAAAATAGTGAATTGCATAAAACAAACACATGCAGTATTTGTTTTCTGATGGGGTAGCAAAGATCAACAGATATAACTATAAATCCAGCCTGCAGTACGATGTTTCCACATGGTTGCTCGTGTCAACAGAACCCGGTCTGCTTTGACTCTTCTGACGATACATGTTCCCGCCCACTAAAGCCTACACTCGGCACAGGTTTGTGCTGCAGCCATAAAACAGTCGGGACTGTCAAGGTGCATGTGCCGGTCTGGAAGTGGATCTTGTTCAGAGTCAGCTGCTGTCTGGGAAGGAAGTTAATCAAGTCCTAAATATGATGGGTCTCTTAAACCATGATGAAGAAGTTGGGATTTTCTAACCCTAACCTTATTAAGCCTAGCCAGGAAGTGACAAGGTGTCTTCTTGTGTTGTGTTGACATGACACCAACGCAACCAGCAAAATGACATCCATTTTTCTGTTTCCCTAACCAAGACACTTTATTACATAAGGAAGTGATCAAAATGTTTTGGTAAAGTGTTGTCACGTTAATGATTTAGAAGTGAAAAAAGCATAGATAAGTTCAAGTAATTTTATTTCCCCCGAAGGGAAACTTTGTTTACAGGCAGGTTCTCAAGATACTAGATCAAACGATAAAAATCCTCACATGCAACAAACACGATGGTCCGATAAAATCACTGATGAAAACCACTAAAGAAATGAAAAACACTAAAATGAAATAAAAAAAAAGAAAACATACCCAATATGATCCTTCAACAATAAAAAAACATCCAAAATAAAAACACTACAAAAGAATAAAAACACTATAAAAAAATAGGATCATTAAAAGAAATAAGATCACCTGCAGCTATTTAAAAATGATATAAGAAGTTTTTTAGCCCAAGTTGTGACCTTTCAAGATTCTCCTCTGTCTCCCTGAAGTTCTTTTGTATTCAAACTACAGATAAAGTTTACCTTTCTAGCTAGCCTATAAGCAGCTCTCACTTGTTATTTACCTGGTAATTTAGAGCTCATCTGGGCCTGAGTGTGTTGACACTATAGGACTGTTGGGTGACTCATGTGTCTCAATTTATAATAAGTCTGTTCATATAAACTAATTCATAAAAATGAATTGCCTAGTTGAAGAAACATTTGAATTGCAGAGAATCTTCGGTTCAATTCCCTATGGGCAATTGTACCGAAATGGTCAGTGGGTGACGATGGAGAGGAAAAACTTTCTTCTAGCAGGAAGGAAAACCTCCAGTAGAACCAGATGTCATATACATGGAGAATATATGAATATATATGAATATATGAGACATCCCAAAGCAGCCTCAGCCTATTGCACCTGTAGCATCCTATAGCGCCTAAGGGTCACCCAAGCCAAAGACAGCAAATTGTTACTGAAAAGCAACCCATCAAGACCACATGTGATCACTTTAAGCATTTCCAGACTGTTGCTTTGCTTTGATAAAATCCTGAATGTCTTGTAAATTCGATCTTCTGCATCTCACACACTTCATTCAATAATTTGATTCCCCTCCCGTCAATGCATATTAAGACAAGGACGGTCAGTTGCTAACAGTAGCTTAAGTAACTGTCTGACATTGGGTTTGGTGACTTACATTTCCTAACTAGATAACCAATTGAGGAAATAGTTACCTGAAAACTCTTAAGTATCTGATTTTAGCCTTCTCCTGCCTCGTTTCCATCAATTATTTCAATGTTCAGCTGCTTAGAAGAGCCCATGGCATGTTTTGTTGGGACAAGGTTTTAAGACTCGGTAATTTTAAGAATTTGCATCACTTAACTATTCCTTATGAAGTCAGAGTGCTGAAAACTAATTAAGGTCTGAGATCTTAAACTTGTCTGTGAGCTGAAATTTCTTTGGGCTGCCTATACCTCTGCAGGGTGCTCCCTGCCTTTTTCATCCAGATATTGTACAAAACAATTTAAATATACGTATCTTGCTTAACATGAGGAAAAATAATTCTTAGACTTTATCTTTTTTCCTGAGATTTCTGAGACCAGGAGGCCCAAACTTTTTTCATCCCGCTGTCGCTGGCTAATTTAAAAAATCTACACATGCTCAGGCTTACAGAGAGCAGTCTATACCACAGAGGGGGCAAATCCCACAGATCAGATAGCACTGTATACTCATCCAGAGACACATGCTGAATGGAACACTAATGGGATTCAATTTTCTTGGTCCTCCAGAGTCCTGACACAAGCTGCTCGGCCTAACACAAATATCACTCACAAAGCACACAAGACAGAGAGCCATTCACTAGAGAGAACAATGAATCCAGACACTCTGAACGCCATGTTTTCCTACATGATGTATAATTTCATAAGGACACAAAACCAAGCACTGGCAAGCTGAAAGCAATGCAGCTTGTACCAGATTTTCCACAAACATTAAATAAACTGCTGACTCATTCCATCCCGCAGGAGCTTTTCACTGTGATAATTGGTAATTAAGGAAAGTACAATTAAAAATCCTTTGTGATTGCTGCACACATAAGGTCATCTGATCTGTTATTATGAACTATGGCTCTCCACAGATCTGCATTCCAAAAAAAGCGAAACTACCATTTAACCACAAAAAGTAAGAAAGGGCAACTTGTTGATGGGAAACACAGGAACTCCTGTCTCCTGCGATTTTATACACTGAGATGACCCTCTGATTATGATGCTTTCTGAATTTGAAGAAGAGAGTCTTAGTCTTAGAGAGTTCACACTGAAGCTCAATTCTGATGGGTTTTTTTTATCTGACCCAGGCCACTTTCATATGTGGTCTTAGATGGGATACGCATCCGATCTGTGTGGAAGCGACCTCATTCTGAACGGTTATGCCACATTTAATCTGACTTTGACGTCACAGAAGTGAGACAAACATCACAATTCTGCACCAGTGGAAGGGGAACACGGCAATATAAACATGGTTAGAGCAAGCTATGCTAAAAATAAACCTTCAAATATATTTATTGTGTTGTTATCTTTTTTTTTTTGTTGTAAATGAAAACGATGACAAAACAACACATATATGAACGAATAAAGAAAAGTAATGCAATGAACGGAGGGAAGGGGGTGTATTTACAATTACTTAATGAGTTAAAGTGTGAGTCAGGTTGGGTCCAGGTTAGATGATAATCCTAATCATCCTCGTTGGGTTAGGGAAGGTGCAGGTTGGTAAAATTGGACCCGCTGCAGTGACTGTACTTTGTAAGTAGCAGCCACTACTCCAAAAAAGGCAATTTTTAACATTTGTGCTCTCTTTTTACTTAATCTTCTTCTTTCATTCATTCATCAATTGGGCATCATTTTGTCAGTTCTAACTGAGCAAGTACTTCCAAATTGATGAACACACAATGTGAAGCACCCATATTTACATCCGTAAAGACTCTCAGAGGGTGACGTCATGTTATCCTCTTAGCATGCATGTCATTTCAGGACCACATATCATTCACACTTCAGCGTGATAAAAGTTGCATTGAAATGATAATGTGAATGACCATGCAAAAAAATTGGATGTGAGCATTAAGACCTGCAGTGTGAACCTGGCCTTAGTGTTTCATTAGACTAAGCAAATTTGGGCTTGAGTTTCAGACTTTGCATTTTGGTTTGAACCAACATGACCTAGTTGTACAAAGTCTTCATACTAAACTGAGTTAGAGGTGATCTTGGTCCAGATATAAGAGAGGAATAGAACGGATTGATATTTAAACTCAATTACTCTTGAGAACTGGTTTAAAACTTTCAATGTGAATACTATGACTTTGAAAATCTGCAATATCATACAAAAGTGAGTCATGGCATAGAGGCAAGATGAAGCCGAAACCATGCATAAACTGTATGTGGGAAGGTAATAACTCTGAGCCACCAAAATAATTATTTTCACCAGCAATAATTCGAGTCAAGTCTACTTTATTTGTGTAACACATTCAAAAAACAACCTAGGTTGAGCAAAGTGCTTCACAGAATAATACAATAAAAAGCAATCGATAAAAGCTAATAAAGACAGTAGTAAAATCTGCAGAGAAGATAAAATGTGCTCAGCTCAAAGGCCAAGAAAAACAGATCTTTAGTAATGATTTCAATTGCTCAATGGTGGGAGCAGATCTGGGGTACAGTAGGAGCAGTCATCACAAAAGCTTGATCACCTTTTGGTTTTTGCTTAGTTCTGGGCACATCTAGAAGAAACTGGTTGACCACAGATTTCTGACTGAGGTATGAGGATGTAAGAGCTCAACTAACTAAGGCAGAGCCTGGCCATTAAGACATTTAAAAGTAAACAACAGTACTTTAAAGACAATCCTCTACCAAACAGGGAACTACTGAAGGAGGGTAGTAAAAATCACATTATGGCCTCTTTTTTGTTTTTAAGCTCAGAAGTGAACAGCAACATTCTGAACTACTCGCATTTGCATCAATCAAGATGATAAATTATGAGTGCATGGCTCACCCTCGACAAATCTTGAGAGGATGACCTTTGCTAAAGTTTTCAATGGCAAGAAATTGTACCTGAACCCAGTGGACATTTTTCTTTTGTTGTCAAAATTAAAAGCTATTTCAAAATAGACACCAAGATTAATAAAAGAGGAGTAAATTACTTCTTCCAGATGTCCAAAGCTTACAGCCCCATGCTTAATACAGACACACGTCCTTTACATGCGTAATTTGTAAAACTCCCTTGCCAATGCGCACTGTGATAGAGCAAATGTATTAGTACTACTGGAAACTGTAGGGGCAGCTGAGCAGTATAGCTGACATGCCATCTGTGAAAGAAACAAAGAAGAAGCCACAATGTAATGGCCGCACAGATTGCCACCTTCAAATTTCCTCCTTTTATGTCTCCTTCTGAGATATAAAAGTTAAAAAAAGTTATAAAAGTTAAAATGATCATGATCTCCTTCATTGTTGTCATGTTTGATTCTGTCTGAAACTGATGTCGGAAGTCAGAGGTGAAGTCTGAACTGGCCTGTAGTGGATGTATTGGCTCACAACCATGTCAATGTAAGGGACGCATGAAACGTTCAAAACAGACTTAACTAATTACGTACATAAAGGGTGTATAAATGGGCCTTTAGGGTGAATTCACACCAGTCCAGAGGGCTGGGTTAGATTGGGCGGGGAATTCTGAAAAATTTTGCACCTTCATTTGGTTTAGTTTGGACCATCCGCTTGATCAACATCAAATAGACACAACAACTTCTCACCAGGGACGATATTCCCTGAAGTGATATCTGACCAAGAAGAAAGAAGAAGAAATTTATTGGTTGGCCAGGACTGAAAATGATCTCTCACTTGTGGCAGGGGACAAAGGAGGGCCCAGGTGGGGTTTGAAAACCAAGCCTCCTGGGTGAGAGTCATGCGCATTGACGAGTCAGCCAGAGGGATATCCTTGTGGCCTAGTTGCCAGGGCACATGATCAATCGGAGGCATAGTGACAGGACCCCAACTGTCACATCTCTCCCCCTCTTTCCACAGGTACGTCCTCATGCTCTGCACAGGCTGCCGCCCATTAGGATTCCATGGACCCACCTCTAGTGCTACATGGATCCTGCTCTCAGAATGTGGCAGGGACGAAGGAGGGCCTGGGCAGGGTTTGAACCCCTCCTGGGGCAGAGTCATGCGCAGTCACCAGTCAGCCAAAGGGATATCCCTGTGGCCAAGTAGCCAGGGTGCATGATCATTCAGAGGCATAAGCACCTTTCAGACATGCTCTGAAAAGCGATAATGTTGTGGACTTTGTCTTTTATACCGGTTGCATTCAGACAAACGTTCCGCTTTTTTACCTCGGAGCTGTAGCGGACATTTACCGGCTAGTCCCCATGTCATAAGAGCGGAAATGTTGCGGCACGTCGTTTTACCTGAACGCAAAGTAAATGTTCCGGACAAGTTGCAACACAAAGACGTCCTACCATGTCTCGACAACCGACTTATCCGGAACATTTCCCCATGTGTCAATGTAGCCGACGCAACGTTAAAAGTCCGCAAGGAAGCGATACGTTTGAAAAGACAACTCCGGTTAAAGAGTGGATGGACTTTACTGCACATATTCCGCAATGCAAGTGTGAAAGCGGCTATGGTGACAGGACCATCACTGTCACACACTGAAAGTAAACAAAGAAGTAATACTTCAGGCAGTCTCTTGCTTTCTGTTTATACATTGGTGTTCAAATCCAATGTAATTTTCTCAGATTTTCTCAAGAAACTGTCCAGTGAATGTGCACCTTATTTTAAGTTAGTTTAAAGAAGTTTAAGCTCAAACGAGTTTTATCATCATCAACAATAGCAATGGTTGAAGTCAGCAATTCTTTCTTAGGTTTAAGGGGCAAGTACGTCATCTGTAAAACAATTAAAGGAAATGTTCTTCTAATATTAATTTGAGGGACAGTAGATAAAAAAAAACAAAAAACTATTGGGCCCCATAGAGAACCTTGGGGGACACCACCGGTGAATGGAGCCATTTCAAAAGAAAACACGCCCAGATGGACTGAGAAAGTTTTGTTTGATAAATAGTACTGAAACCACCTCAGTGTAGCACCTTCGATCATAACATAGTTTTCCATCTGTGACAAGAGGATTGAATAATTATGAGTCCCCTGAATCTACAACATGTTGAGACCAATTACTGTAAAATATATGGACAGACCGTCTATCACGTGACCCCTTAGGTTTCTGAAGAGCTGAATTGAGACTTCCCACCATCGCCATCTTGGCAGCATCACAAGTCTCGTCACTCCTGGAAAGTACAAAAATGGGAACAAGGTGGCACTGAGAGGGGGTCTGTGAGAGTGGGGAGGGATGATTGACACCCATCAAACTCTGAGCTGCCTGTAAGAGCTAACCAGCTAAGGCGCGCTGCTAGGCGGCTAAAAACTGCAGTTGTGCTGCCCTCTGCTTCCTTGCTGTCGGATATCTGACACTTGTCAATCAAAGGACACACTCCCTACTTATGAAAAATGTCAAGATTAAATAGCATCTAAACAGGAGTGCAGGATATCTAATGCTTTAAATACATTCAGCACATGCTACTGCTCATAGGCTATTAACGGACTGAGAAAATACTCTGAAATAATAGATATTATGGAATAATATTATCAGTACCATGCCTAGCATTTCTTCTTTGACTATATGAAAGCTTAAATGAGTACAAAATTATTTTGGCTCCTCCAGTGTAGATGCTGACCAAGACATGGTTACAGTTATTATTACAGTAGCACTTAAGATATCCTCACAGTTAGTTAAACCTCTTCACACCTGCTGCACAAGCAGGGAAAGTGATGAGTGAGGAAAGGGTGAACAAATGTCCCTCTGCTGTCACAAGTTAGTTGTAAAAGGTTTGCACTCTCTTAACAGTACAAAAGTTACTTTTCCAGGAGGTCAGGGAGAGATGGGAGCTAAACTGAAATAGATTTTCCAAGTGTCAGTTTAATAATGTGTTCATATTATTTCTATAGAGTTGACAAAGAAAATGAATCCAGATTTTATTGTTTGAGATTTCAGATAGTGATTGTGTTGCTGCTGAAAACTTGTTTCTTTGTAGAAAATAGTTTCAACTGGACACTGATGAAGAACCAGATCAACAAGCAGCATTAATAATGGCATTAGTTTCTATATGATCATTCAGCACCTGGACTCCTCTCCTGTGAAGTCGGGCTGTTGTAATTGCTGCAGTTTGTGGTTTAGCTGAAATACACAAGGTATGGAAGGCTGGAAGGTGTCCCTCCTGTTTCGCCTGGAGGACACTGTGTCCATGATTAACTACAAGAACGTCACATTTGGGCTCGTCTGACTGTTGAAGACTTTCCCGCTTTGAAACAGTACTTTTTAGGTGCGTTTTGGCCCACCGGACAAGACTGTGCTTCTGGACCATGTTCGAATATGGCTTCCGCTTTGCATGATAGAGCTTTAGTTGGCATCTGCAGATGGTACAGAGGATTTTGTTAGCCAACAGTAGTTTCTGGAAGTATTCCTGGGCCCATTTAGTGATGTCAGAGACACAGTCGTGCTGATGAGCAATGTCATCTGAGTACCCAAAGACCATGAGCATCCAATAAAGGTCTTTGGCCTTGTCCCTAACGCACAGAGATGTGTCCGGTTTCTCTGAATCCTTTGATGAAGCCATGCACCGTAGATGCTGAGAGTTGCAAAGCCTTTGCAATTTGACATTGAGGAATATTGTTTTTGAAGTATTCCACAATCTTTTTATGCACTTTTTCACAGATTGGAACAAGCCCATCTTTACTTCGGAGAGGCTCTGGAAAATCCCTTTTATAGTTTATGATGTTACAGACCTGATATCAATTAACTTAAAAACTAACTAGATGTTCTCCCAGTTGAATCTTTTTTAACTTTATTATTTTTTCAGCCATTTGTTGCCCTCCCCCCCCTCTGCCAACTATTTTGAGACCTGTAGCAGCATCAGATTGGACATGAGCTCATTTTGTGCATAAAATAGTCAAATTTCTCAGTTTAAACATTTGTTATGTTGTGTATGTAAATAAATCTTGGCTCATGGGATTTGACAGTCTTTCAGTTTTCATTTTTGTTCAAATCTAAAGAATATTTTCTGGAATTTGTGTTGTAGGTTATGGCAAAATCATGAAGGTGTTTTCCTTTGTGTCTGTGTTTTTGAAGAGTATTTACATATTTAACCTGTACAAGCTGCTTATGTTTGCTTGCTTTCTTAAATTTTTTTATGAACAATATTTCCTCTTTAAATAGAGCGAGGACAGCATGCGTTCCTTCAAAATGCCATAATAATGTTGGACGCGCGAGCGTTAAGTGTGTCCGCACTGAGACAGGCCTGACCCTGGCGGCGGTGCTGAGGGACGTACATCACTGTGACCTTTCTGAGCGCTGCTCCAGCCTGCTGCCTTTGTTCGCCTAATGTGTCCCACACAAAGCGACTTTTGACCGAGACCAGAGAAAGAAGCAGGGCAGAGATGGAGAGATAGCGATAGAAGGGAAGGGATGAATGGACAAAGGGATAGGCGTCGGCTGGAGGTCTGCGCTAATGGCCCCTGCGTGTTTTCTAATTAGAAGCGGTGTCAAGAGATGCAGCGGAGGAAATGGGGGTGGTCAGACGACAGGCCAAGAGAAAACAGGCCAGACAGAATAAAGCCAGTATAGGGGAGAAGAAGAAAGAGAATACAGAAAAAGATTAGGGGCCAATTAAAAGAGAAGAGGAGAGTTCTAAAGAAAACCATGAAAAGGAGCTCCCATCATCTGATCAGTTATTGATCTTGTGCCATTGAGCCTTGTGTATCAATATGAGTGTAAAAGTGGGCCTCTGCAGTTTAGTTAGGGACCTTTCATACCATTAAGCCTCCAGGCAGCCCTTTCTGGAGGGGAACCCAACAACCACATGGACAATGATGATAAGCAAAGCACCTGTTTTTATCTGGCACTCAGGTTTATCATGCTTACTTTGAAATTTAAGTCAAATTATTTAACAATGCTGACAGTCTCCAGGAAATGATGTACTTGCTTGATGATAGAATACCCATATTTAAGATATTTGTTCAAAATGCAGGAGATTTTGTGCACCATTCCTTCTTCAAGTTGGTTTTTATGATAAAAGCTGCTGCTCCAAAAGAGCCCCCCCATCTGTCCTGTGTTCTTACTTCAAATATTTCTTTCTATGTGAAGCAGCAGTAATATGGCAAAACGGGATTCCAAAAGGTTGATATGAAGGCCACAAAAGGAAAAGATTTCAAGGAAATTGTTAGTTTGCCAATGAGAATGCACAGAATCACATCAACACTCAAGTTAATGTTAGGAACACACAAACACAATGTTTAACAACAGTTTTCCCTCTTTTTCCACACTTTAAAACAATATAAAAGAAAACAAAAAATATCCAGAAAAAGGTTTCACCATGAAAATGCACCGACACAACTGGAGCTTAGTACCACGGTGTGTATGCATTAATGTGCAGGTGAACCGGAACAACTGAAGCAATGGCCTCGACGTTAAAATTCTCACCTGGTTCTCAAAGTTTTCCCACCAACATCGAGTTCAGCCTGGTGTGTTATTTTATTTGATTCTATGTGATTATGTGTGATTATGTGTATTCCATAACATATTACCATCTCCATTCCTGAAATCGGTCAGTAAGAAACTGTACACTGTATGTATTCAAACTTTGCACACAAAGGACAGAAATGGATTATGGATTATTTCTTTGTTGTAACAATGCTTTTTGGGAAGGAATCTACCACAGTTGGAATTAAGACTGGGCGATGTGGCCTCAAATCTACATTACGGTATAATCTGAAGCATGTGTGGTAATGATACTGTATGTATAAAAATATATTCTTTTCTTCATATATATGTAAATATGACTGATTCTGAACATCCCCACCAGATACATCACAGCAGAAAAAAATCTTTAAAAAAGTATAAAATGACATTTTTAGAACATTAAGTGTGCAAAACCTTTAACAAAAAAAAGACCTTTCAAGTAATTTTAAACTGATTTTATGAATTTTTTATTTTTATTTTACCTGCAGTTAAAATCTGTGGGGATAAATCTTTGTGGTATTTTGTAAACATTAAATGCCAAGCAGTTTCTAAATATGCAACTAAAATGAAGCCTTGCTGCTCACTGACAAATACATGAATTTTCATTTTAACAAGATCAGTCAAAGGGGTTTAGAGGAACATCTAGACTCATTATTATGAGGTTAAAACTATTATTTAAAAGTTACAGTCAAAGCAGACCAGTCACTTTTCCTCATGTCTGAGCACTAACATTTACATGAGAACACGTATTTGCTGAGGTGAGATATTAAACCGCAGGGGACCGGAGACTTTATGTTTCAGAGTAAAATGCGATCCAAAGTCGACACACAGTTTTTTATTGTTGAAATCAACTTCGCTTTTCATCAACTGACTTCCTGCTCAAACGATCCGCTCAGCTCTAGATTGACGAGGTTTCCAAGGAAGCAGTATAAATAGAACAGCTGCATCTTTTAGAGGGTAGGCCGGCATTGTCAAATTCTTTTTGTTTCTATCATACCGTTTGTACCGCCCACCCCTAGTTGGAATGACTGTTTATTTCCCCAAGTAAATGGTGCCCCATTTTGAAGGAAAATACATTTATGGGATGAGCAGCAGAGTGGAATATGTGGGATGTGCCAGTAAAAAACTTGCCCAATCTTCTCTGCCAAAACTAAACAGCTTAATCTGCTATTCTTGTTTGGTGTCATTTATTGGATTAGATGATTAAAGTTTGAAGAAACAAGATGTATTGGCGATCTAGCAATTTATGAATTCAACAAACAGAGAGTATCATGTGGAAGAACCATTGACAGCCACAACAGCCAGGCACCTCCTCCTCATGCTGATCACCAGCTTGGTCACACGCTGCTATGGGATGGCATCTATTTCTTCAACCTGCGTTTGTTGCAAGTCAGCCAATGGTTGTGTTGGTCACTCTGGCACAAACAGCACCCCCAAGCTGACCCTCAATTGTTCAGAGGGGTTAAGTTCAGGACTGCAGGCATGCCATTCCATCCTCTCCACTCCCAAATTCTGGAGGTAGTGTCTGATAAACCTGCTCTGTGAGGGTGAGTGTTATCATCTTGGATAACAGAGTTCATTCCCAGACCGTGAAGACGTGGGATTTCTTTTGGTTGCAGAACCTCATCTCCATATCGCTCTGCATTGATATTGTCAATGAAATGAGATGCCAAAAAAAACACCATCACACTGCCTCAAAAGCTGTTTCCGTATCGGTGCAGCAATCGGTATGGCGTCCCCCCATCTTCTTCATTAAGATCAGTCAAACGTGGCATGTACGGCGCACATATCAACTGACCGCTTTGGCAGCATCCGTGCTCGCAGGTGCCACTAATCAGGAGCCAATCAGGACAAATTGTCAGCACCTGGAGAACCAAAAGCTCAAAAAAAGATTAAATAACACAATAAGCTGTTTGACAGAGAAGATTAGACAAGCTTTTCCAGAAGCACAACCGTCACATTCAACTTTGCTGCTCATCCCACAAACGCGTTTTCTTTATAAATGGGGCACCATTTCAAAGGGATATAAACAGACTTTGCAACCGTAAAACATTTATTGCCAAGAGGCTTTGTTACAACAAAGAAATAATCCACCAAACACACATTTCTTTACTTTTTGTGCTTTATCAACATTTAGAAATTCCTGTTTGCAAGGTTAGCACCGTTGTCTTGGCTTGGTCTGCTATTGCCTGTGTAAGCAAAGGAGAGTTTGCTGCATATTCTGGTTTTCAACCAAAGAGTTAAAGGTGAACAATCTAGCATCACAAGCTTAAAAACCCAAATTACTATTCCACACAGATTGGTCAACGCAATTTAAAATCTTTACCCTGAGTGGCATTTTCCAAAAAGTCAGGGTTGGTTTTCTACAACTCAGTTTACATTTGGCCAATATGCACAATAACTTAATATTTTGTAGTTACTGAACTACCAGTGTTAGTGTGTACTGGGGCTGAGCCTCTGGGGGGGGGGTACCTGGATGGCTTCTCCCAGTTTAAAATGAACTCAGATAGGTGTTGACAGCTCGTGGGTTAACTGTACCAGACTGCATGCAGTCTGTGGGTGCACCTGTTGGGAACGACTATTACAGCGACAGCTGAAAGATTTAACACTTTAAATAAAGCACATGTAATAATAATATCTATTTGTCCCACAAGGCGAAATTCTAACTGTTACAGCAGCAAAAAGATAGGGAATAAAATACAGTGATGAAAAACAGCAATTAGGAAATAACAGTATTTAAAAAAACAATAGCATTAAAAAACAACCAAAGCAAACACACACACACACACACACACACACACACACACACACACACACACACACACATACAGACCGAAAGA
>JBBBVU010000024.1:5462998-5496062 GCA_037177055.1 Atherinosoma microstoma | reverse complement strand
CCAGTCCGCTGGGCCGGCCACGCCTCCCGCCCAGTGATGGGAATCCCAGGTGTGTGCGAGCATGTCCCCCCCCCCCCATCTCTGTGTCCCTGTCTCTCCTCTATCTTTAAATGCTGATGTTATACGATCGCATAGCATAATGTGGTGTGAGGGCAGTGGAGAGAGCAGCCACTAGGATCTTCAGCCAGCCGTGCTCTGCTGTTTTACCCCATGTGGTGGCACACAGCACAGGCAAGAGTGATATAATTAGAATGGAAATTACAGAAAGTTACAGGCGAGCTAAATCCCCCCGCGCATCGCGTGGCTAAAAATGTCCCGGGCAACGCCAGTGGATGTATCACCATAGCAACAGCCTTCTTCTGCACTCTATTTTCAGACTGAAAAGGGAGAACCATCCAGAGCGAGAGGCAGAGAGCGAGGCAGGGAGAAATGCAAACATTGCCGTTTCTGTAGAAATTGATACATTATTCAAGTAAGGAAAACATCTCAGAGTGAGCGCTGGCGGGTGGGAGGTGGGCAGGCATGTCTGCTCACTCGTCAGGGCTAAACTGAACTGTCTTGGGGGCGTCGGTGTGACGGTCATACAAGCACAATGGGGTGCTGCGGGGTTGACTTACACGTCTCGGCAGAGGTCAATGCTGAAATCCACACCAGCAGCCAGAGATGTTAACATCAATGCAGCAGCGTGATGATGCTTCCCAACTGGTGCTGCGCAGACTTCCCTTTTAACCAATCACATATCAAATGGTTGGAGGGGAACTGCTGAAGTGACTCACAGCATCAAGGAATTAGATTAATTTGTGCTTCAAAGGAAAGTGTTTAAGTTCAGCATTGTGTCACAGGCGCAGAGTCATTGCATCTGAAAAATCAAATTCATTATTTAATCTTGGGAAAAGAAAAAAATCCCAAAGCATTTAATATTTAATTTCTCAATTCTTTTCAATTTAGTTTAATTTATTGTAATTCATTTCAGCAGAGTGTGGTTTATTAGTGTAGCAGTTAAGAAAAAAGATCCACGTCTCAGTCTCTCTTCTTCTCTTTGCTGGTCTAATCAGGTCTTAAATGAAAACATACTCTTTCTCTCTCGCTCCCAGACACACACACACACACACACACACACACACACTCCACTCCGTCCATCTTTCCATCTCCTAATGTTTCTCTCACCCCCCGGGGGTCTGATTGAGCCAGCCAGGAGGCATGGATCTTTCTTTATTGATCCGCCTGCTGAATCACTTATCCCTTTTCCAATGGCCTTCATCACCACTCTCAGGTTTTAGCACTCTCTGCATGCAAAGATTTCCTTGCTTGTACAGCCAGGATCCGGGCTTGGAAAGAAATGCTCCACAAGTGGAAAGAGTAGAGCAACTGGACTTAAAAGGACCTGCTACCTGTAATTTTATTTATTTATTTATTTTTTAGAAAAACAACGCTAATCACAGTGGCTCTAAAACATCAATATAAATATATAAAATCATATATAAAAAAACATCAATATGAGACAAATGCCATTTTCTGTAGCAATCAATACTTTCTGTCGAGGAAATTAGGTAAATTTTGTGCAACTGATCAAAGGAACATTTTTGTGGTAGATGCTGAAGCTACTAAAAAACCCTCTCAGAAGATGTTCATTCAGCTGCTTTTTCTTTACAGAAAAAAAGACATAAGCTACTTCACAGCTGATCATTCTGGATTTAAAAAAATAAATCTTAAAACAGGAAGAAATGAAAATTGTGGACGAAACAAGAGAAAGAAGATCATGGTTTGTACTTTATCAAATCTCCTCTGGCTTTTATGACAGCTTGAATTCCTTGAAGCATGAACTTTCACTAATGAAAAACAATTTTTCTCCATCAGTTTGGTTCCAATTTTTTCTTTTTGCGTAACAGTTAACAGATCTGCTTTGTAGTACGAAGCCTTTTCCAACATAAATTTTCCATCGCATCCACATCTGGACTGTTTGCTTGCCACATCACTGAGTTGATAAATCTTCCCTGAAGAAAAGTTTGACCTCTCTTTGCACCGTGGCAATGATGCATTATCATCCTAAAAAAATGACTTCAGCATCACCGTTCCACTTTTGATGAAAAAAGTGTACAAAATTGTCATTTTACACCTATTAAGGTCATGACTATCATTTTGTCCTTTACTTGACATGAATCCCAATATCATCAAATATCTGACATTTTTTCTTACAGCGAATCACCCACAGTCCTTGACTACTTTTCTTTTTTGGCCCACTATAACTATGTGCTCGTCTGTTAAAGGGTGATTATTATGTTTGTCTTTTTTGGATGTAAATCCTACTTCCTTTCTGATTTCTGAGGGTGTATACACACCAGGAGAGTCCTTGGGAACTCAGTTTAACTGGGTGGAGAGAAGAAATGTTACACCTTCAACTGGTTTGGTTTGCTTTTAGACTGCGCTTTACTCCAGTGGACTGAACTACCTGGACAACTTCATATCAACTGCTTGATGAAGGCAAGATGAAGGTAAAAGGATGAAGAAAAAACCCCGCTCATCCTTCCCCTTCAGTCAGTTCATTCACCAGAAGTAAACAATGGAGCAATGCAACATTTTTGCAAACTGTTTTTACTTTTGTGTTCAAACCTAACACGGTTTCCACAAGAATCTGCCCAATATGTTTTAATCCCCTTGCTCAGGGGTAGGCAAGTCCGGTCCTCGAAAGCCACAGTCCATCAAGTTTTCCTTCCAGTCTCGAGGACCGGACTTGCCTACCCCTGTCCTAGCTCTACTCATCTATTGTTCATTTTTTCTGAATGTGCACTTTTTATTATCAGGCCATATTGCTTTGAGTTTTCTCTTTGCTTTAACATGTACTTTGTTGACCTGCAGGTTTCTCTTTTACAGCCTTCCCATTTTGTTGGAACTTGCTCCAACTTTGAAACATCACTGACTGGAAACAAACATCTTTTGCCATCATCTGTGTTGATATATACAGTCAGTTTGGTGACATTAGAAGAAAATCTATTTTATTGCTTGGCCACAGGTTACTTACACAAGGGAATAAAATGTTATTGTGTGGGCACGAATACAAAGCGATGGTCACACATTATTAATACATTATTCAAACCGGTCGCCTAAAGCACCCAAATCAAGGGTGTCTTACAAATTATGTCACTGCGCTTAATCACAGGAGATTGCAGGATATCATTATAATTCATCCAAAGATTGAAATTAAATTAAATCTAAATTATAGATGTCACATGGACATAACCAAGCTTGGTAATTATATTGTGGTTGCAGTTTTTAAGACCTATTTCATCACTTAATGGTAAAAGATATTAAGGGGTTAAACTGTGTGCTGATAGATTCCTCCGCAGAAATCCAACTTGTTCATGCAGTAAGAAGAATCAGATATGGGAACATCATCACCTGGAATCATTCTCTTTTTACTGGGGGTGAAATACGAAGTGAGCTTCGGTTTGTATTTCCCATGGCGTTACTCCTCATTTGGTTCAATCCGTTCAAAGAGGCCTTAATCTCAAAACAAAGCCATTCAAAGCTGCACAACAAGACTTGGGGACTGGATCAAAAGGGAGGCTAAACATGTGTAAATCAAGCAATTCACAAAAAGCCAGATATGTTCATGAGAATCAGAGGAATAAACACCAAGCAAATACACACAAACCAAAATGTATTTTGGTTTAAAATACAGACCAGCATTGTTTGCAGAACCCAACTGGAATTATACCATGCGTGTCCTTATGGCTGTGGAACTATGCAGACAAAGCAAGGCTGACTATTTATATGATTTGCCTCAGTGTGTAGGCTACAGGAGATCATTTGGATGCTGTAGTGCTTCATACAAACCTGTTATTATCATCATCCATCAACTTGTCGTGCGTCATTTTTCCATCTGGCTAAAGGAGAAAAATAAGACAAAACAAGACATTATCCTGAATGAATTTAAACAGTGTAAATCAAACAACTACTTCATCACTCACTCATTCATTCAGTGCAACAAAGAGAAGAAGCTCAAACTCCATGTGGGTTCAGCACACAGTAACACTTTAGTAGCTCTATCCAGCAGATGATTGTGTCGGTGTAAACCCCAGTAAACAAACTTTGAAGTGGTTTTGTTTTAGGAGAGTGTTTTTCTTGTATTTCTTTACAACTTTCAGCACCTGGCAAACACTAAAACGGAGCTCCCTCCCGTACCGGCTGGGAATGCTCAAAAACGTGTTCTTACCTCTGAAGACAAGCATGAAAAGAGGCCGACACTGTAAAGGCAGGTCCCTTGTGGTCGTGCAGCTTTTTGCAATGTCAACCGCACGGCTGTGGGCCGATACAGATGCTTTCATTCTCCTAGCAGGATAGACTTACTTACACCACCAGCCTCCGTCCAGGTAAGAAACAAGTCCTCACGTGCATCCCGATGATCTGCCTGTTCCCGACCTCGCTCTTTCTGCTCTCCCCGACTGTCACTCACTGCATCTTTCGACCCCTTTAACTCGCTCTCTGTCTCTCCCGGTCCTTTCATTCCTTCTGGTGCTTTTGTTTGACTTTATTTTCATCATCAAACATGACGATCTTTACAGTTGAACCCAGCACGCGCTGACCTCCAGTGTGAGCCGTCACTTTGAACGTTCACCGTCCTTCTGTTGAGAATGACTCGCGCAGACAGAGAACGCCGAAGCAGAGATAAATGAAGAGTATTAAGCTCGAGGTTGAAAGTCCTAGAAGTCAGAATCAAAGGAGACAAAAGCGAAAATGAGAGCAGACAAGGAAGGGGAAGATTGCTTGATTCCACCCTGAAATAGTAACCATCTGTAAGCGGAATAATCATGCAGCGCTCACAAAAACTGATGCCGTATCTTATTGAGGCAACTGACAAGGGATGATCACACTATAAACGCACAGGAGAGTGTGGCAAACATATAATCACACAAATGCATGTATTAGTACGTCTACATAACTCCAGCTTAGATTCACAGCTGCCAGTCAAGATGTAGGTCAAATAAGCAGAGGGTTGGACCGTAGTGGTTGACTCAGATCAGTAATAGCAGGCTTTGGTATCTGGGACTGTCATGCTGAGTCAACAGAGGAAAGAAGGATGGAGAGAAAGCAAGGAAGAGAACAGAGTGAAATAAAGAAGTAAAAAATGAGAGAGTAAGGCATAAAGTGGGAGTGAGAGCAAAAACACAGAATGAGGTTTCCAAGAGAAGCAAATGTGTTGCCGACAAACTCCGGTGTTTGGAGAGGCGGCTCAGGCCTGCAGCATTCCCAAAGTGGCTACGTGAAGATTATGACCCCCTCCTTGTTGAGCAGGGTTAAATACACGTCTTGTGCGCACCTCACGTGAAGAGGCGTTTGGACTCTCTCAGGAGGGAGAAGAAGTTTTCTGAGCTTTCAGTGTGCTCCCAGAACTGGATCCAACACAGAGAGGAGTTTATAAATGCATCAGTTTTTGCCAAGTCGTCTGTAGCCTCAAACCAATATTTTCTGTTACATGCTTGAGCCAGCAGAGCTACAAAAAAAAAAGGAAAAAAAATCTAATTTCAAATATTTTAGGAGCTATTTTAAGGACAACGCATGCTACTCATCAAATTTGTGTAAGCCATTTAGGAAACTGAACATTATGCTTGATTTAAAGATAAAGAAGATGGATACTGTTGTTTTGTGGTTGCAGAAGAGAAATATAATACTCAGCTAGATTGAGGATAAAAGGCAGCAGGATGCAGATATTAGATACAGAGAAATCCAAATTAATCCAAAGATCCTTAGTGAGAAACCCAGTGGTCCTGATATATTGAGAGCTAAACACTTTATACGCTGGTTCAATTTGATTCTTTCAGACATAACTGTACACAACAGCAGACGTTTTAACTTTAAAGATGCTGGATCAATCCACAGTTAAACCCACAGAGGAACATCATCCCTCTGAATCAATCACTCAGACTATATTTCTATAGTACTTTTCATCCTGATGAGTGCTTTACAAAATCCAAATGCAAAAAAACTAATAGAAATAATGAAAACAAGTATGGAAAAACAACAAATCCCACCCTGTCCCACCCCAACTCTATGTATTAAAAGGATTATATTCCAAACAACATTTAGAGGGTCAAAAGGGTGAAAAATTGCAGAAGGAAAACTGCAAAAGAGGCAGATAAAAAGTTGTAAGATAACTAATATGAATAGGTATATAAATAAAAAATCGGAATAAATAAATGAATGATACAGAGGATAATAGGAAATCAAATTAGGGAATGAATGAATGAATGAATGAATGAATGAATGATAATAGGACATTATAGAATTAAATCAGGGAATAAACAGATAAACAAATAAATGAATAAAATTACATGTAATTAATTCAAATGAATTAAAATAAATTTTTTAAATGAATAAATTTGACTTCCAGCCAGAATTTGTAATTTGTTTTAAATAAACCACAATCCTGGGGGCCTCCAAAAGCTTTTTATTTTCATCCCCAGAATTTCAGACTTGATCTGAAAACATGTTTACCGAAAGTTGGATGAGTGAAGAGAAACATGGCTTTATTTGTACTGATAGCATCTTTCAGCTGTCTTCTTCTCTTGGGAATATTTTGGATCTTTATAAAAAATGAACTCTATGGAAGACTTTGAAATAAGTCCATGTCAGGCATATCTAGAACTTTTATTAAATCCTCTCAATCCCTTGTTTCCATTCTTCCTCCTAATTCTTGTTCTCTAAAACATTCCATCAAATGCTAGCAGGGTATTGTAAATTGTGTCATTTTTCTGTTGGTGCTCACAGGGTTGCTTTAAGGGTGGTGAGATGTATTTAGAAAAACAAAGAAATTGTACAAATGATTATTTTGGCAATCCAAACTGGGAAATTCATTCTTTACAGTTCCAGTAAAGCAGGTGATTCTGAAACTCTGAGTATGTTAACCTTCAGCTGGGGGAAGCTATGGGGTTTTCTGTTCCAGAAAGCAGGGTAAGTCTTACCTTGAGTCTGTTACCATGGTAACTGACTCTAAGGTGAACCTACCGGCGAGGAGGTCGATGATGATGATCATACCTTTATTTTGAACAAGTCATTTAAATCATGACTCAAACATACCATGACAACAAAAACAAACAAAATTAAAAAAAAACAAACAAAAATAAAATAAAAAACAAACAAAAAAACAAGAAACAAAGAAAGAAATCTACATGTTCGAAAAAGAGAAGGAAGAAGTACAAAACTTATTAAATCCTACCTCTTTTCTTCAGGGTCCACCTGAAACCCTGAGTATCTACCTGTCTCTTCCCACCTGAGGCAGCTGTCAGACATAGCTTGTCCGTACCAACGTGATTCAAGAGGTTTAGAAGCTGAATTAATACACGATGATTTACGTAGGGAGATTTTTTAGAACTTCAACAGACATGATATCACTTCCTGATTAATGTTTCATGGAATGGCACCGTTTTGCAGTGACTCAGATTCTTCAGCCGTACATATCCAACATGACAGCGGGCGTATGAGATCACATCACAGCAAGATTTGTACTTTCCATTGCAATACTTTTTAAAAAGGTCTTATGTAAATGGGACTTTACTTTATAACGTTGGCAACACAACATTTTAGAAAGACAATGCTATGTCGAGTCATGAGGAAAAGTCCACACACATGTCTGAAATCATGATTACATAAATGTGTGATGAGTAGAGATATACTGTCGACGTTGTCTCCTCAGCATCCTCTTCCTCCTCCCGTTATGAAGGATATCAGTCTTCGTCTATATCTCTATCTAAAAAAAATCTGGATATTAGGTGAGAGGACATGCACTGTATGACTTAAAATCACTATGTGTAGAAATAGCCACTGAATATTTAATTTGTCAAGGAGTGTGAAATGGACATAAAAAATGTACAATCATGCTCTGATAGCTATACTACATTACCTTCATAAAAGATATTTTTATACTTCATTTTCAGTTGCCACATGTGTTTTCCCCAGTGGGATTGAACCTACATAAAACTAAGATTTCATTCTATCCACCAATATTTTTACCCACATCCTCCAGTTTTAATAAAGTTAAATATTAACTTCCACATTGTCTCAAGCAGCAGTTTTTTTCTATGATGATTCTCTGTCCTTATCAGCAGCAGCAGTCTTCCCTATCTGTACAAAATACCTCTTGTTATTGCCCGTATGCGTCAATAAGAACCTCTAGCTCCAATGGGGCAAACTAACTAGCTTTTTGACATCAGTTGCCTTAGTGAATCCAGATGTCGGTGCTCTATTGGTGATTGCTTTTTGTTGTGCTTCCCAATTCCGGGTAAATGGATATGGATCCTCAGGCTCAACCCCAAACTGCCCCCCCCCTACACACTACCCCTTCACTCTCAACGAAGTCACACTCCCAGCCATGGAGGGCGCTTTAGTTGGAGGGTGAGGGCATAAAACAGATGGGCAGAAATGGGACGCCCGCTTCCCTCCACTGGAAAAGGAAAGCACTCGTCGCCATGGCAACACAAAGACGCCCGTGTGTAGTGTTGTGGCACAGGTTGCGAGGTGCACCAGCTGCTATAGTTTCGCTTTATCTTCCTACACCTTTGGTGATTTTCTGTAAGTGTGACAAACATGCAGGACACATTTAGACCGTCCAGGGCAGATTACAGTAGCGGTGCAGAGTGGCAAGAAGATGGGTGACCAACTCTGGAGTGATGACTGAAGATACATTTTCACAAAAGTGAAAATGTAAAAGGGCTTGAATCCAAACTCAGAATCACAGTTGACAGGAAATCCAAAAATCAATCAGATCAAAGCAAACAAACTGGGACTGACCGGAGAGCAGATCCAGGCTTAAAAGGAGGAGGCCATCAGAGCAGGTGAGTTGCAAATGCCATCTGGGAAGCCACTACAATGGCCACAGTGTCACAGCAAAAAGAAAAGCCACAATGCTACACAATAAGCTGCAAAACAACTAAATTAGTCGCAACACAACACACTTAGTCGCAATGCAAGACAATTAGCGGCAACACAACACAATAAATAGCAACAGAACACAACAGAAGTGAGCCGTTGCGGCTAAATGTGTTGTATTGTGGCTTTTCTATTGCTGTTACACTTCTGGGTCACGGCAAGCCACACCCAAGGAAAGGCAGAAGCAGGAGACAAATAAAAACAGGTAAAAACCCACAAAACTCAACTATGAAGGTCCAGAAAACACTTAAATGTCAGTATATGTTGTCAGGAGGGAGAGAGAACGGGTTTGCATTTCATCCTTTGTGAAAAGGACCTCTAGATTTCATTCACTAATTTTAAGAGTCAACATTTACTTGAACCATTTCTATCTTGAAGCATGTTGGTGTTATGTCTTGAAAGCTAACTTCATACTTTATGTTACGTTAGCTGTTTCTAGCCAAGGAACATAACTCGAACCTTAATTACCCCCCCTACTCTGTGCAGCAAAGATTTCCAAACACAGTGAAGTTGTGTTTTTTCAGACATCAGAAATACCAACACACCAACATGAAATCCAGGGTATCTAATGTTGTCTGCACGCTGCATGTACTGCCAAAAGCAACTTTCCTTGCAGCTTGCACAATGTGACTGCTGTCAGATAGATTTTTAAGTGTATTTGATGTTAAAAGTGTATTTGATGGAAAAAAAAAAAAAAGTACATATATCTAGACTTGATAGCCTGCACGCTGCTTTATAACATCATGTTTACCCTCAAGCTTTTCGGGAACTGATATTAACTTATTTTACATCCGAAGGCTGAAATTTAAGCGAAGCAGCATGTAATCGATCAACGTGAAAGCTGAGCTGTAAGTCAGTCAAATAAATGTAAAAAGCAGCTTATCATTACTCCTGCACTAATCTCTATCATTTGTAAAAAAAAAAATAAAAAAACCTGTCGCAACCACTACAGCGAGTGTTTTACTCCATTAGAATTGACGGCACAATTGATCTAATGGCGACAGGTGTGACAAGACCTCACAGTGTTTTTTTTCCCCCTTGCCTGTTTAAACAGGAATCAAAACACACACACACAGCTCAGCCTTCAACTGAAGAATTTCATCAATCTCTAATTATGTGTGTGCTGAGCATGCATGTGCAGTGGTGCAAGCAGCGCACTATGCTGGACACACGTATGAAACTTCTGCGGCTGTGATTAACAGGAGCTGAGAGACCTGCAGGCGAAGAGAATGTTAACAAAGGAGAGGCGGATGCTGCGGAGGCGGAGAGACAACCAAACCCTGTCGCTCATGTTGAGTCTGTATTGACAGCAGAGGTCATGGTGAGAGACTGAGACAACCTGTGGTTTCTGCACAGGAGTGCAGAGAAAAGGGGCCTTTAGTGTCCAAGACAGGATGTTAACACCGAGATCAACAAACCTATTAATCAGAGTGCTCTTCTTAATTTAGTCAGGATCCTGTGGGTCTTCCTTGTGTACATACAAACACACACAAACCCCCTTTTTTTACTTCACATACATCAATAGCCGCCGGCCACTATATTAGATACACTTTTTTAACTGCTCATTAACACAAATATCTAATCAGCCAATCACATGGCAGCAACTCAGTGCATTTAAGCATGTAGACATGAACAAGACGACTTGCTGAAGTTTAATCTGAGCATCAGAATGAGGAAGAAAGGAGATTTAAGTGACTTTGAGCGTGGCATGGTTGTTGGTCTGAGTGTTTACTGGGATTTTCACACACAACCATCTCTAGGGTTTACAGAGAATGATCTGAAGAAGAGAAGATATCCAGTAAGCAGCAGTTGTCTGGACCAAAATATCTTGTTAATGTCAGAGTAGAATGGGCAGACTGGTTGGAGATGATAGAAACAAAACTGGGAGTCAAATAAGCACTGGTTCCAACCAAGGCGTGTAGAATAGCATCTCTGAACAGACAACACGTCCAACCTTGAAGCAGATGCGCTACAGCAGCAGAAGACGACACGGGTGCCACATGGGTACCACATGTTCTTAGCTGACACACGGGTGTCAGCTAAGAACAGGAAACTGAGGCTACAATTCACACAGACTCGCCTGGAAAATAGAAGATGGAAAAACGCTGCCTGATCTGACGAGTCTCCACATTCAGACAGTAGAGTCAGAATTTGGTGTAAACAACACAAAAACATGGATCCATCCTGCCTTTTATCAATAGTTCAGGCATCTGGTGGTGTAATGGTGTGGGATATATTTTCTTGACACACTTTGGACCCCTTAGTACCAACTAAGTGTGGCAAGGACGTAAGAGGGCCTGGGCAGGGATTGAGCCCTCCTTCGTCCTGCCACATAAGCATGATTGAACCAGCACAGCCTACCTGAGTATTGTTGCCATCCCACAGTGGAGCATCTTCTGATGGCTACTTCCAGCAGGATAATGCACCATGTCAAAAAGCTTAGATCATCTCCAACATGACAATGAGGTCACTGTACTCCAATGACCTCCACAGTTACCAGATCTTAATCCAATTTTTCACCTTTGGGATGTGGTGGAACAGCAGATTCTCATCTGATGCTATCATATCAATATGGAGCAAAATCTCTGAGGAATGTTTCCAAAACCTTGTTGATTCTATGACACCAAGAATGAAGGCAGTTCTCAAGGAAAAAGGGGTTCAACCTGCTACTAGTAAGGTGGACAGTAGCCTGTGTATTAATGGCCAGAGGTTTCCCCTGCTAACCCGTTGCTCTCTCTAACCTCTCTGTCTGACTTCCCTGAGACAAAGAGAACCAAACACACACACACGCTCAGACAAATTTTGGCAGCAGTGCGTTGCTTGGGATATGTAAAGATTTAATCCATGCCTAGGGTGCTACGGAGGTATTATGGACAACAAAGGCTTGATAAAGATGCCATTTGAGTCAGTTTAGCTCCAGGATGTGATTAGTAACGACCCACACCAGGTGAGAAGCCTGAGGCTACTGCACAGCTTCGCGCATAATGAGAGAGGGACAGAGAGATGAGGAAATACAGGGGGTTTGTCTGGAAAAGAGGGAGTGGTCATCACACAGGGAAATTGAATGCATCTTTGAAAGAGACAACAGGGGTAATTTGGTAAATGGAACTGAATGGTGGGAGGAACAAATCCAGAATAGAAGGGTTTACGGATGATAATGGAAAAGCATGATGATAAAAAAGACTCTGCAACAGGACAAAAGAACATTGCTGACATTTTATGACAACAGATCATCTGATTTTTAGTTATAATAATTGAAAACAAACAAACTAAACTGTGAGAAAAATTTAGAACAGAGGCCCTTGGGAGAGATGGAAACGAGCCAAGGAGGGAGGGGGGATGTATGAATGGGGCAAAGGGAGGCAACAGCTACAACTCTGTCGGGCACAGCAGGTTAATTTGCTCTTGTCAGAACGAGGGTTTTCCCTCTAGCTGCCCTTATCTTTGTTGTCCTCCTGGGTGTTGGTGTCAAACCGAGAGGCGGTGGATCCCGCCTCGGCGCTGTCACCTCGCTGGTTGCAGCGTAGAAGTGACAGAGTAGCAGCTTTACACTGTAATCCTGTAATTATGTCAAATTATAGGGCTGAAGAATGGAGCAGGGGATCCAAATTCTTCGTGTAAAGAGGTGAAAGTACAGGCTGACACAAATGCATGACAAAAGAACCCATGATGATAATGAAAGAAGAATGCACACTCAGTTAATTCAGATTTTTTTTGATCAGTGAAAGGAAGCCAATCGCTGTGGACGGCATCACTAAGGGAAACACATGGTGACAGAATAATGAAGTAGAGCAAAATGCAAATTCCGGATGAGTGTCATGAAAGAGGACTGCAGGAGGACTTAAAGCGTTGTACACTACCTCAAATAGGATTTACAGCAGCCATAGGGAGAGATTACTCAATTAAACCCAGTCATGTCAAAATCCTGCGGAAGATCACTATTTGTTGCTATATCAGACTGGATGACTGTTAAAAGTCACACAAGAGGGGAAGACTGAAACACCAGTGTTGGCTAACAAGTAGCATTTTCATAAGGTTAAAAACCATGAAAAGTTCAGATGTTCAAAAAACACATTTTCAGGTTTAGATATGAGGACATAATGAAAAATGATCTGGTTCCTCCCAGGTCTGAAGATTAATTAAATGCAACCTCAGTTGAACAATAATACGTGACATATTACATTATGGTATTTTTTTTAGAATAAAGACAAAGTAAAAAGGCAGAATTAGTGGGTGAAAAAAATATACCTTACAAGTGAGTTTGTAGAACCATCTTAAGTAACTGAAGTGTTTTCTGTGCATCATTTCTTCAGTTCTCATCCCAGCTTTGTAATCAGGTTAAGATGGGCTTTGATTAAAGTCATTCCAACTTCTTGATTCCTTCTTTTCCAGCCAACATGTTTGACCCACATCATCAGCCCTTCACCACCATGCCTAAAAGTAGGCATGAGGTGTTTGTGCTGAAATTCTGAGTTTGGTTTTAAACAAATGTGCTGCAAATTATGATCTTCTGAAAGGATTTTGTTCCAGAAGGTTTGTAATGTTTCGCAAACCTAAACTGCTGCCATGTTCTTTTTATAATGAGAACGTTTTTCCTGCAACCCTTACCTGTTCAGTTTCTTCTTGATTACTTTTTTTTTGCAGTTTTTCTGAGTGTTACACAGGCTGAGCCTGAGGTGAAGTTGCTGGGATACCCACAGCTCAGAAAACTGGCAGCAGTCTGAATGTTTTTCACTTATAAATCATCTTATTCTGTAGAATTGTTTGGAAATGACCTTATAACCCTTCCCAGATTGATAGGCAGCAACAGTTGCTTTGCCAAGATCATTGCTGATGTCTTTCCTCCTTTGCATTTTATAAACACACACCTGATGCTCCAGGGCAGCAAACTGATAAATTGTCTACCAATGATCAGTTAAGTGCAACTAATCAACAACTCCTTGGTGCTATATACCTTATTCATTCCTACCAAAGCAGTAAGGATGTACCTAGTTTCCACATAATGCTTCCCCAGTTCTTTGTTCGGTAAATAATGTCTGTGTAATATGTCATGTGTACAGTAAGAACCAGCTTATTATTTACCGTGTTCTGACAAATAAAACCTTAGAATTGAAAGAAGATGTGCTTTCTTTTTCAAATGACTGCAGACTTTATAAGGCTACAGATTTTTATCCTGGAAATAAACAATAGTGACAACTCATACTGTCTCTACGGTGACCCCTGAGGGAAGCGCATATTGAAGACTGAAAGCACAAACATAAAGAGCAATCTACTCCAAAACATGCCATATCTATCAAAAGACAAAGGAGGGAGTGCAAACATAAAGCAGCTGAAACTAGGAAAATTTAAAAAGACAACAACACAGTATTTGTCTTTAAAGTGTAAAAGAAAGACAAATGGTGCAACTAATTAAAACATTTATTAAAACACTTATTAGGAATGATGGAGGTTTTTTTCTTTTCTTTGTATGCAAGTACAATTTAATATAAAGCTTTGCTCTTATAGCTGCTAAATTCTCTATTATTGACTATCCCTTTTCTTTTCTGACATTACTCATCTCTCGCTTTGATGCACAAGTGTGTGACTGCACGCAGTTGTGCACACGGAGAAAGCTGTGTCGTCTAACATAGCGCTGCTTTGGCAGAAATATTGATTGAAATGAGAATGTTGGGAAGTGACATGGCCACCCAGATTTTGTATTTATATCAGTTATTTGTCCAAAAGTTTTCCTGGAAATCAATAGAAATGGAGCAACTTCATCAAAATCATTCATGCTGTATTGATCGGCCCATGCCTTGCACATGTGGTGTCCAGGAGAGATTACTACACTGCAACTTAAGAAAACACATGCAAACAAGAAAAAAAAGGCCACACTGTGAAACAACATGTACAAATACAGAAACTTGCTATAAATAGCAGAAGTGACCAGAAGAAAACAAGGGTGCAGTTGATTTTCAGTACATTGTAAGAGGCCAATATCAATATCTTTGAAGTACTGCAGACAAGTTTGTTCCAATCTTTCCCATCACTTTACTGTCTTGGTCATTGACTGAAGACAAGCAAAGAGGACACAGGGGTGTTGAATCAAACTCAAGTAGTATTTATCTGTGATATCAGCTCTTATCTTCTTTTCACAACAAAGATATTCAGTTACGAGCCAAGATATACCTGCTTTGCAAACATGTACTGAGTAAGACTTCTTTGTCAGCATATTTATTTCCATGGTTCCCTGTGTACTGGGCATTATATTTGATAAGGGTATTTCCAGAGATCTTTGACCGTGTTGTATTTACAGATTTGCAGGATGCAGATAATAAAATTTAAAAGCTTAGGATTTGGTTAATGCAAGCATTAGTGGCAGTGTTTTGTATGTATCACCCCCACCAGGATTTTGCAGCAGTTTGTGACTCAGACATTGTGATTTGTCTTGTCTGTTTGCACATTTCAGACATTCTCTGGCGTTGTTTTGGGGTTAAACATTTTTTTATTAATTGATGCATTTCGTTTGTGTTTCCCATCAATGTTGATGCAATACCAAACAGTTGATCTCCAATTTATGCGAAACACAAGGAAAGTGTCATGCACAGCCTTTGGTGATGATTTTAGATGGGAGATACAGCTGAGTGAAGTTGCCCCCTCCAACCCCCCCCAAAAAAATCTTTAAATCTAACAAAATTGGTGTCAAATGTTTGTGCAACATTTATGCTGCAAGAGATTTTCATTTGTGCTGCAATCATTTCAAGATTTGGATAAAAGTTTACAGGGGTCATTGAAGGTCAACCAGCCCCCCCACTACCCAAATCAAACAAAAATGTTCATCTGTGCTGGTTTGCGTCACTGAAGGTTTTGTTCATGCCGTTATCATCTGATAGATATTGATAAAAGTCTACAGGGCTCAACAAAATGGTGTCAATCAATTGTGCTGTTTGTGCGGTTACATTCTTTTTGTCTGTGCTGGCTGTGGTTTTTCTTGTATTAACACTGGTTTTTAACTGTGATTTATCTTATCTATTAAAGGGTGTGTGGACTTTCTCCAGGACTGAAAATTAATTTAAGAGAGTGGATTTTGGTGCAGGATTTAGAGTAAAGAGAGGACAGAGTAACTCTGTCATATACAATGTTATCCAGATAATAAAACAGCAACCTGTTGAAGAGGATGCTTAAGCTTATTCAACAACATGTTTGATCAGTTTCCTTAACTGACACTATATCCAACCAGTCGTTTCCTGCCACCTAGAGGCATTGAACTTTTGGATAGCTTTTAAACTTTAATATCTTTAAAATTATGGTGGCACAAACCATTGACATCGCTCTTTTGTTATTTGGGTAATGTGGGAGGGCTGGATAACCTTTGATGACCCCTGCAAACATGTATTAATATCTTTGTAATGATAGAGAAATTATTTGCAGCACAATTTGGCACAAACGTTTGACACTATTTTGTTCAGATTTGAAGAATTTAGAGCTAACTTTACATTTCTCTTCTTCTTCTTCTTGGGTTGAGTAGGCGATGGCATATCACTGCCATCTCTATTTGATATTATCCAGGTCATATTTCTTTCACACCTCTGCATGTAAGTAGAGTACACAAACATATATCGGGTAATGTGGAGACGTGACACAATTTCTCAAAGTCGCAGTGATTGGACAAAAATTGCAAGGACATACAGAATTCACAAGGGTTGGCTGAATTCCTGGAGGTACCAATATATGGGCCTTAAATCAAAGAGTCACACATTCAGTCACATTTACCCTTTACAATCCTACCTTTTAAATCTTGTGAATGCATACCATTAATTTCCGATGATGAGCAGAGCTGATGTTCAAAATATACACAGATATGCAGTCAGCCATCATATAAACAAAAATAAAAATTAAAAGCAAGTTTATCTCATCCCTAAACACAGCAGGAAAAGCGCAAAAATATATTGCTCTCGCAACCGGTCCACATTTTAGGAAACTGGGCAACTTGAGCCAATGTTGCTAGTAATGCTATGAATTTACCAAGTTGAATTGTACAGTTCTCTAGTTAAAAACTAAGCAATGAGAAGAAAAAGCTGTATTTAAGGTATAGTTTAAGTATTCAGCTCTGGGAGACAAACATGTGTATTATGCTGCTTTTACCCAAAAATAGTGTGTTTAAGCAGGTTTAGGGGTCATATTACAGCGTCCTGCAGATTGAGTTGGGCCATAGTTTTTGACAATTACGATTCCTTTAGAAAGTTAGGCTGGTTTATTATTTTTAACAGACCTCGGACATCAACTCCACACAGCAGCGCAGAAAGCGAGCCATCAGCTATCTCACAGAGAGTAAAATTGTACAGTGTTGTGTCTTTTTGTTTGCAGGTTGTTTTTAGTCTTAGAACTGCTCACTGAGACATTGCTGCTGGTAAATACGTGTTTCCCTTCGGGAAAAGATTAGCTGTGCCCATGTAGCCCCCACAGCAGTGTATTCGGTTAAATAAGCATGTGGTTCCATGTTTTGTCATGCCAAGCTGGAGTTCATTAAAGAAAAAAGAAACTAAATACCAATTTAACTGCTTCACGTTGCACTTAAAAACAGATGGCATTTGAAGCCTGCAGATTCAATATCAAGACTTAACGCTGCATGTATTTAGTTCGACAAACTAGCTGTTGGTATAAACACTGCCTGTTTAAAACACTGTACAACCACAACAGGGTTTCCTCTTATCCAGTCTGATTACTTTTGCTTCGGCTGATGGTGGAAAAGGCTGTAAAGCACCATAGTTGTCCTTTTTTCTTTTCTTTTCACCATGCTCAGTGCAGACAGGAAGATGCCAATCAAACACACACTCCCACAACTCCCAAGAAAGAACTCCAATTACACAAAATAATATCACCATCTGTGGGAGTGCATAATAGTTTTGTGGAACCTTTAAAGGTGTGTGTGGGGGGGTATCATGTCATTTTCAGGAACAAACAACCCTTTTATAGCACTGTCAAATAACTGTGTTACCTTCAGTTGTTTTCAAAATGCTGTATATAGAAAAAAGCAACTCAAAAGAAATTCAACTTGAAACGTGTCTGTATATGAAGCCTGAAAATTTGCCTCTGTGTCTTTAATGGAGAGGCAATGGAGGGGGAGGAGCTTTGCAGAATAGGAGCTGCTATGCAGTACCAGCTGTTTTTTCTCCCCTCTGTGGCTTCCACAGGAAATTCATGGATTGGTCAAATATGCATGAATGAGTGAATGGGGAGGGAATGACATGATAACATGATAAAAGGCAAAAAAAAGAGTAAATTTTGCATGTTACCCCCCCTTTAATACTTATTTTCTAATGTTCCATCTACATGAGTGAAACACAGTGTTGCAGCTTTAAACTACAGGAATGAACACGTGTGCTGCTGATCTAAGTCAGTGGTTCGCAAACTTTTTGAGCCACGGCCCCCAGGATACCATACATTAGTGTTCGCCACCCCACCCCTCTCCCACGACAACTATTACTAATTGTATGACATCAGATGGGTCATCCTGCAGGATTCTCTAAATATAAGGCTTGAAAACTGTCTTAGTCTTCATTAATATGGAGGATTACTGTGGATTTATGCATTGTGTTAAAAAATTAAGGTGCTAAATTCATATTGATCTCTGCATTAATTTTGACAGCCATGATAAAAATTGCAAATTTTTTTTGATGAATGTTGGATATACATCTTTCATAAACGGTCTGGCAATTTCTTGAAATGATCTCCCGACCCCGAGTTTGGGAACGACTGATAGAAGTAACACTAATGTGACTTCTGTATCTATAGCGTCTGTTTTTAAGTAATTGTGGAATAGTTGAGTAATTAATTATATTTTCCGGGTTATGCTTGTTTTGGTTAAGCTAATCATCTTACATATTAAAATACGTACTAGGCCTACATAATAGCATTATCATTATTACTGTTGTGTGACTGTTTGGCTTGTCTTTTTTACTTGCAGTCTTGGTCTTGTATTATATTTTCAACACTCTTGACGGTTGTTCTGCAACTAACTTTTGTTCTGTGCCATTTGAATTTTACTCAGTACTTTTTCCTTTATGTCCGTACCTCATCTGTCTCATTAGATGTGCCCACAAATGCTCATTAAAGAGATTTATAAAAACTTAATTGAACACAGGACAAATACATTAGGAGCAAATACTTTTATGTGTCGAAGTAGTCGATGCAGTGTTATTCCTTTTTTTTGCTCTGCAGTGCTGCAGCATGCCAGCCATCAGCAACTATCCCCCAGGAGAGGTCCCTCATTGATGACATCATCTCTCAGAGTGGGAAGTTGATGGATCCTTCGCCATTTTGCAGCATGTGGTTTTGATGAAGTGATGAGCAGGTAGCTGAGGGGGGGGGAGCTGGGGGGAAGAGGACCGCCAAAAACACCCAAAGTGCTTTGTCAACGTCAGGGAGGTGCACTCAGGGTCCCAGTGCAGCTCAGACAGAGATTAACAGCAGGGAGGATAGTAGAAGTGGTGTGTGTTTGTGTGTGTGTGTGTGTGTGTGTGTGTGTGTGTTTATCCTTGCATCACCATCACATGTATCAGGTTATGTTGCTACACCACCATCTATTACTAAGTGAAATATTTCCTCACAACACTAGTGGCTGTGATGTGAAATAACACCTGTGAATCAGCCGGACATAAAGAGTCGCAGGGGGAAGTCAAGTGAGGAGTGAAAAAGGAGGGAGGATAGATGGAGTGTGTTGCGCCGCCTGTGAACGTGTAAAGTCTGTGTTCCTCAAACGGCTCCATCTCACTCTAGTCTGGAGCTGCAAGGGACCAGCAGGGGGCCTCGCAGCCGGGGCGCTCGCAGCTCAAACAGTTAAAATGTAATTTAACTGCATGAGAGCATGTGTGTGGGCATATGGATATTGGAGCGTGAGCATGTGTGTGTGTATGTGTGTGTGAATGTGTGTGAAAATGACACTGTATATACTGTAGATGAGACAAGGACAAGGCCTGTAGCCGTATTTCTGTCAAGGGCAAATCAGACCTGTCAGAAAGCATCAAGCAGCGCTGCCATGGCAACGACGTTAGCACCAGCGAAGGTCACAAGATGGAGAGTGTGTTCCCCTCCTGCTGGGCGGCTGTCATGAATGACACACAACTTAAGCCACACACACACACACAAACGTGTGCACGCACATTCAGTCTGTATTAACAATAAAGCGCCGCACAGGAAACTGTTTATCACCGAACAGGTTTTTTTTTTTTTTTAGGCAGGATTTTGTGTTACCAAGGGAAACGGATGATGTAGTGGTTCAGACAAAGTTGATTTCACTCTGTATTTATATTTGGAGGAAAAGAAGAACATGTTTTTGACAATCCATAAGAGATAGATCGCACTAAAAAAGAATCTATTTTAGTTTAGTCTTGGGAGAGGAATCACAGGACTGTGCACACATCCAGGTAAGCACACACACACATACACACACACACTCTTCGGCAGGTTCACAGGCTCATTAAAGTTTTCCCAGCTGTCTGGAGAGGATCTGTGGGGTGTCGCCATCACTTACCTCAACTACATAGGGATCCAACACCATCAGCTACACACACACACACACACACACACCCAAACACACACATCTGCCGCATGATGAGCAAATGTGAGCTCAAAGCAATGTGTGCTGTCGTATCCACAGGGCCGGCTGCTGGCTAGATGATGAATGTGCTGCTCTGCTGTGTGTCCTCCCTTTGTTAATAGAGCGATAGAGTCACAGTGGCACCCGGCGCTCGCCACCCCTCCTCTCAGCTGCACCCAGGAAGTGGTCATAAATAGGCGCATGAAGCCATAAAGTCCTTGGCATCTGAATAGGGTCAGAGAGGATTTGTAATCTTTCCCTCATTACAAAGCTCGAGCTGTTTCCATACCATGTTGCCCTTGGGAGGAAGCCCCATGTCTTTCTGGTTAAATTACCAGAAAACAAAATAATTATTTATCATCATTTGACAACCTTACCAACTGTGTGACAAGATGAATGGTGCTATACAGAGTTCACTGCTGCTTCCCCGAAGAGAAACCTCTTAAATGATCCTGGTTACAAGATGTAAGTTTGTGCCTTGAGGCAGGAAGTGTATCGTCAGCTCCGCCTTCCTCCTCCTCCTACTCCGTTGGTCAAGTTCACAGCCCAACACCTGCCACTCACGCTGACGAGCTGTCTGCTGTGAAGCGGCGTAAAGCCCGAGGCTGGAGCATCCGGCATCAGTAAAGGTTGGCAACAGTTGCTGAAGGAACAGACTGTTTTTGAATGGCTGTCTACAAAAAACATTTTCATTCACAGAGTTCTGCTTGTTGTCACTCATTGCTGGAACATTTCTACCCCTCAGTCTGATGTTAGCTGTCAAACTCACTCAGAGCCCGCACGTAAAGACAACAGCTGGAACAACAGATTCAGTGTCGAAAATCCAGGAAAGTTAAACTAATGCACATGTCTACAACTAATGCACATTAACCAAAAACTAATGTGCATGTGCATTAGCCTAACTCAAGGAATAATGGGCAGAAAATTCAAATCTGAAGTCTTTATTTGGCTCTTTAACAAAATCTGAAATAGATAAACAAAAGTCATTTGCATTAACACTGCTAACAAAAAAGTTTTTTGTTTGTCAGAATGAGCCTAACATACAAAATAACTTTACAGATTAACTTAATTTTACTTTCTTTAAATTTTTGAAAACACATGTACAACTAGGAATGGGCATATCGATACTATGAAGTCGATATTATGATATCTGCCAGTCAAAATATTGGATTGGACATTTTTTGGAATGTGCTAATACAAAACAAACAATTTATTTTCACTCTAGAGAGTTTGAATCAATAAAATTACATGTGTAACCCCTGATGTATTTCTTCCATGTCACATGATTGTGGTATCAGATTTCATTATGATACTGTTAGTTAGTGATGATGATGTTGTGTTTTGATATTTTACCGGTATGATATAGGTTCTTTCGCATTATGTTTTATTAATATATTAATATTTTATACAATATTATATTGTATTCGATTTAAATTAGATTTATTATAAACATAACTTTATTGTAAAATATGTTGCTGCTATCGTTATTATTTTTTTTATCATATCCTCTTTATTGCAGTCCTTTTAAGCTGCTGTAGCATAAAATCAAATTGAACTTTGATTCAACTTCCTCATTATTATATTTTATTATGATTTTATAAGTATTTATTTTAAGCATTCATGTTCATGAGTTTTATTCATACAGTATTTCATATTGCCCATGCAATTAAGATATTAATGCACACTGTACAATCATGGGGTTTTCCCTTAAGGGACAAAAAAATTTGATTATTGGTATCATTAGCAATAAAAAAGCACAAGAAACTAATGGTATCATATCGACAGGAAAAAGTATTGGTGTCACCAATTCTTATGTAAAATGTTTAAGTATTTTTTCCATAAAATGTGTCTGAACCATAAATGGGCCACAATATGTTTGCATTAAATAATTACTTGTATTTAAACAGTCCTTTTTTTTACATTTTGGTATAGCAACATCTGTTAACTTTTCTTTCAATAAATTGTTTGAGCTGAAGGAATTACCATTGCATGATCCTACTTAAATGTCCTGCATCCCTGATATAATATCAGTGTAGCAGCTAAGTCTCGCTATGTCACTATCCTATTTTCCAGTAGTCCTATTAATGAAGAAAAAGTGGCCAAAACTTCAACATCTTAGTTTAGTGAAGATTTATTACATATTCCAATAAGACTTAATTTCTCTTTCAATAATCCAGATCCATCTTCATCATGTATTCCAATAATCAACAAGCAGAACTCACACAGCATGAGTAGCCGTAGCAACAGTTTCCATGCAACAACACCTGTCACCTGACAGATGGTTCCTCCCTTATATGGTGCTATCAATTAACTCGAAGGACACCTATTAGACCAATTGAGGACCTTGCAAATGGCTCTGACAATCAGTGTAGCAAGAGCATTTTACATTTCCTTTAAATTTCACCTGAAGGTTTTTTACAGAAAATGAGGCAAAACCAATGAGACTGAGTATGAAAAATAATTAATCGTACCATTTTTCTTAAAAAAAAAAAATGAAATGGTTCCCACAGATCCGAACACCATACAAGGAGAGAAAAAAAATCTTCTGAACAACAACTACCCTGTCTCTTATTTAATGTCAGTGCTGCACTGCAGTACATTTGGCTTTTAATGAACATTACTTGCACCTCAAAAATGAAAATAAAAAAACTGGGATATGTTTAAAGTTTTTGGCCCCACTTCACAGTAAGCTGTGGTTACAGCTTACGTTGGAACATGTTGAGCCAGTAAACAAGAAAAACACCAGGATTTACTCAGCGAGTACTTTCACATGACCAATTATGTTCTTCTCTGTGTCTGTTTATGTGAAAAGTCCAAAATGTACCACAAAAGAATTTTTTTTCTTTGACATTTGGACCACTGAATAACTTTCTGGTGGTAACAAAGGAATATACACGATCAAAGAGCTTGTTTGGCAACGCGCAATTTCACAGTTCAGCCGAGCCGAAGCATTAACAGGAAACATCAACGCAGTCCTGTCTTTTAATAGTATTATAGGATACTGCCAGTGGTGTCAGCAAGCCACTTTTCTTCCAAAGCTAAATACTCAGCAACGATCTTTTATCACTGTGGGTGCCCTGCTGTGTGTGTAACACACTTTCATCATGGAGTATAGTCGAACTGTATTCCCTGTTGAGCAAAACAAACCTCTGCCTCAGGGACTTCTCATGTCTAAACATAGGCCTCAGAGGATAAACTGCAGAAGTACTGCTTTACTTCAGTCTTGTTTTACTGTAAACCTTAAGAACCAGTCAGTTTGTCTGGCCACTCTCGTAAAATATGTGGCATCTGAATATAAATACAAGCCATTTTCAACTTGTCTTTTTTTTTTTTTTTGGTTTTGCTTTCTGTTTGTGTAAACACTTATAAGTGGGTTGCAGTTCTTTCAGTCTTTAAAGGGGAAAACCCTGGAGTGCAAAGGCAGAAATTAATCAAATTTTTTTTTCTGCAAGCATCAACCGTGGTTTGCTGAAAAAAATAAGCAGAGCCGAGCACAAAACCCCAGAATCCCAAACCCCGTTCTGGCTTGACACACAAAGGATCAGTACCAACAACAGACTGAGTGAAGGTGGAAAAGAGCTGATAGTTACAGTAGATGTAACTTTTGCATATTATCCAGCAGGAAACCATGCGAGACTCAAACATTGAAAGTTGGAAATGCTAAAATGTGGAACAATGGGTTCAATTTCTTGTTGTCTTTCATGTATTCATAACTTTTTGTCAGCCCAGTTCTCCTTGGATTTATGAACATTGTTTATTTTTCCTACATACATCTGTAGTCATCTGTGCCCACCATCTATGCCCACTGTGCCAATTTATGCATGCTGGCTTCCCAGTTTGAGAACCACTTTAATAAATAAATTCTTCAAGCAGTGGCATTCAAGTCAGACTGTTTTTTTCTCCACGAGCTTCCCCCTGATCTTACTTCCAACTCGTCACATAACTCCACTTTGTCAGGAGCCTTGCAGCCAGATTGTAAGGCACTTATTACCCTATGTCATCTTTTCCTGCCAGTCTCATCCAATCCAAACATGTCATTTCTGTGCATGAGTCGAAACTTTGTTAGAACAGGAGATGGGAGTGAAACAGAATTGTTTTTTTAAATAAAAAAAATACCGGTATTTATTCCACTTTTGCCCATCTTGTCTTGTAATGTAGTTTTCCTTGCAGGTGTTGTTCCAGACATCAAATATTGCTGCAGTTGGTGCTTCGTGGCTCTGACACCTTTAACAAACAGCAGTGTTTTGACATGCTGGGAAAGACAGGCTGTGTTTTCTGTCTGTGACAGGTTATAGTTGTTATCTCACTGGGACTTTGTCCCAGCACTGAAGTGATCACTAAATTGTATTAGACATCTTACTTGCCAGTTTACCAGGGCTAGTCTGGTGTAAAAATCCTGAAAACCAATAATATTGGTGCCTTTCTTATATTATTTATCCATTTTTACCCAAGAAAGGAAAGGTTATTGGATATACGGAGAACTGGGAAAATTTTTGTTCTGCTCATAAAACAATCTGGTGCTTGTTTTGCACAGAGGCAGGTCCACTGTTAGTTTAGGTTGTGTTCAAACGGACATGAGTACTTTACTAAACTGAGTTTTCCGCTCCTAGGTTCCCCCAAAACTCCCACATTGACAGACCTGGTTGAAACAATGTCAGAATCATGTAAAACTAAAACATGGCGGTCTAGTCCAGGCTTTTGAAGCCAAATTGCCCAATCAGATGGTTGACAAAAACATTTCTGCTTCTGGAAAATGGTGCATATAGTGACACAAGCCACACAGATGGCAACTGGTTTTCTGACTCTCCAAGTCAAAAGCATCTATAACTCTGTTGACACCAAGCGGCAACCTCTGGCGGAAAAATGTGAAGCCTATATGCGGAAGTGCCAAAAATTGCAGTTCACCCCTCCTCCACTAGGGGCTGGCTTCAAAAGGGAGCAAATCCCCATAGACTTCCATGTTAAAAAGGCCAACTTCACAGCAGAAATAAACATGTTTACAGCCTGGTACAAAAAAAACATTTTAAGTTTAATAGGTCAAGTTTACCTTCGTGACAACTGTGGGGGGAGTGATTTTTTTTATAACTCATCCATTTAGATGTTATTTAATCTTGGTGCCAGATATCCGGCAGCAAGGAGGCAGAGGGGAGCACAACTGCAGTTTTTAGCCAGCTAACAGTGCGCCTTAGCTTTAGCTTGCCTACCTCCGTTAGCTGGTTAGCTTCCATAAGCTCCAGGTTAGCTCGGTTAACTCTTAGCTACATGCAGCTCAGAGTTTGATGGGTGTCAATCATCCGTCCCCACGCTCACAGCACCCCTCTCAGCGCCACCAAGGCGCCCATTTTTGTATTTTCCGGGAGTGACGAGACTTGCGATGCTACCAAGATGGTGACGGTGGGAACCACCCATGAGCCTCAATTCAGCTCTTCAGAAACCTACGGGTCACTTGACGGAAGGTCATTAATATGTTACAGTCAATGGTTGACACATAAATGGCACAGTCAGTTTACCTGAAAATATTGGACCTAGGACGCATTTCCTAAAAAAACTGTTTGGATGTGTGCAAAACACGCAAATAGAACATATCAACCAGTGAAAGTATCCGGGTTCATGACAACAGAGCTTTTGGAGCTTTACTATTTTTAGTTGACAAAGCTATTTAATCTGAAAACTGTCTGTTCAAATTATCTATGATACCCTGTTCTCTTTGGAGATTGTGTGGTGACATTGTTTAAAAATCTAATACAAACTAATATGTAGAAAGAATGTCATTAACTTGTGAAAATGCTTTAGTTATGCATGGGAAGTGATAACAAAACTGTGGCCACAAGGACACTGGCCAGGCTCCTTTACAACACCAATAATAATGTAAAACATAATCACTTTACTTTATTAATCCCAATTGGGAAATTAGGCTATGCTTATTACCCATCTCTAGATTTACTAGAGAGTAGCGGGTTGCCATATTTTGGTCCCCGAGGAGTATTTTGGAGGTTAAGAGCCTTGCTAAGTGGCACAGTGGTTCACCCCTTTTGCCAGCTATATGGCTATAGCACACATGTAACATGGATGATTTTTACTTAATTTAATATGATTTAATTTTCAAGTTAATGTTGAGATTAATTATAACCTCAATTCTAAAAATGTTGTGACACTGGACAATGTCAATAAAAACAGAATCCAATGATTCTCAAATTTAATAAACCCACATTTTATCCCCATTAGACCATAAACAACATATCAGATGATGAAACAGACATTTTATCGTTTCATGGAAAATATTAGCTCATTTTAAATTTGATGGCAGCAACACATCTAAAAAGTTGGAACAGGGGCAATAAAATGCTGGAAAAGTAATTGGCACAAATCAGAAACAACTGGAAGAACATTTGACAACTAATTAACTTAATGAGCAACAGGTCAGTAACATGACTGGGCCTGAAAGGAGCATTTCAGAGAGGCACAGTCTCTCAGATGTAAAGATGAGCAGAGGGTACAACAGACACTTAGTGCGGGTGCTAAAAATGCATAGTGTTAAGCAAAAACAACATGCAGACGTTGGACAAGTTGTGGATGCATTATTAATGTGTGACCATGACTTAATTATCCCGTTCCAACACATTAGTAATCTGTGGCCACGCAACAACATCTCAATCCCCTACATAAGTAACTTGTGGCCATGCAATTAATTATATTTTCTTCTGGTGTCACCAGACGTTCTCCATAACGATCAACGCCCTCTCAGCTTGTATTGGGCTTTGCCTGGTTCACATTTTACATCACAAACCAAAACTTAAAAAACCGAACTGGAGGAAAATTTGCCTTGCTGAGTGGTGAATTAGATCGTTAACATATGAACATTTGGTTTTGTGTTTCACAGTTGACAAATGAGACAAAATTTATGCTAGCACTTGCAGTTATGTGTTACCATCTTCCTTTGTTACTTCCAGGTCAAAGCCTCTACCAGGAACTGTGGAGCGTGGACATGGGATCAACTCCAGCATACACGCAGCCGTAATTTAATTACAATTAGACTGCTAGTTTACAGGCATTTTAAAAGTCCAGTTTTAGTCAAACTAACAAAATTATTCAATATTTTTATGACATATAAACAGTCTGCAGGCAGTTTTAAAAAAAATTAGACAAAAACCAGCACTTTTTTAGGAATACTGGTTCCAGAGAGCCGTCAACTCTGGTTGAGACCTGAAATGGAAGCAACACTGTACACCCATGAGATTATTCCTTGTGGTTTAATTTTTTAAAAAGGCAAACTGTAGTTAATCATGTGCATGTAAACAGAAGAGAGATGTGCATGTGTGCCTAAAACAATTCATAGCACTCCTGAAAGCTTTAATATCCTTATTTTTTAATTGTGCTGCATTTAAATTTCATGACGAGATTAATTTTGACTTTAAATATATTTAGTGCCAGCGAGTAGTTTTCAAAAGCTGCATTTTTGGTAACCAAATTAACCTTGACTATGCTGCCATGTAATATGTGCTTCATAGATTAGCATAACGTCTCCACAGATAAATGTCAGGGTGATATTTATAGTCTCCATACTTATCTGAATGGAGGAGCCTCAGCTTGTGGTTGTGGCAGCTGCTGTCAGTCCACCGATGTCAAAGTAACTGTGACACTTGTCTGAAGTGATTGCTGGGCAGAGCACTGCAAAACACCACAGAGGTGATCATTTAGCACCAACATGCTCCCAGAATAAGAAACCCCCCCCCCACAGATTATCACTTCAGCACATGGTGGTTGGATGCTTGCGACACCCCTCGAGCCAGCTGATGGCTAAGCTTTTCTGGATCAAGCTCTCTTGTATTTGGTCCTCAGCCTCACTTGGCAGTCTGGTGTTGGCCTCGTAGCTCTACCGGGAGCTGATGATTTAGAGTGAGACACATTACTGGAAGAACACACACACAAAAGCAAAAACAAACACACATTAAAAAAAAATGAAAAAGTAATGCCTCTCAGTCTTATAGGATTTCTCAAAAAGATCTTGAGCGTCAACTTCCGGGGACTCGTATCATAAGTTCAGTCTCCTTTAAAACGTGGCTTCCTCCTTTTTTTAAAACTCCTGTCACTTTCAACAGAAATGTGATCCAGTAAAGCAGGAAAAAATAACAGCAAAGCAAGGAGGGGGGGGGTACAGCTTTCCAAAGTTGTAATGTTTGACCTAGAAAAACTGCCTATGAAACCTCTTTGAATTAGGGTTTTGGAATTAGAAGTGGCAGCAGCACAGGCTCGTGCTTCAAAAACAAATAGATAACAGTCAGGTTTTGATTCTCAGGGTCACACTTGTGCTTTATTTATTCAAGCTGCTTCCTCATTTTCTGTATTTGGTTGACTCTCCTTAATAGCAGTGGAGCATTTGAATGGCTTTGATGAGAGAAAACTGCCTCCACCGTGGACCCTCCTGAGCGAATGTGCACATGTTCTCATGCTGGTTATGGCTTTATTCATTTCCAACATGAAGAGATGAATAAAGCTGTTATTAGTGTGGCTGTGGCCAGTGGCAAATGAACTGCAGGGATATACAGCATCCCTCAAAACACACACACACACACACACTCACAGTCACACACTCCTAAAATGATCAAATGGCAACAGAGCACTGATTACAAGAAGTGATTCACCGTCAACAGATGTTGTGTGATCATAAACAAGAGGATTTTTGTCAGAGCCATGAATCACGCTGCCTGCCCGGGTGCTGCAGTGTGCTGCACGGAGCCTCATCAAGGTGCTATTATTATTCCAGGCAAACTTGTATTTCAACTCTGAGGAGAGACCAACTGGATCAACTTAAGCTCAGGTTGAGTCTCCCTGTTTCTTTGATCACAAGAAAGAGATTCAAAGTTTCTTCAAGAGCGAAAACTTCAAGTCTAATATTTTCTCTCTTCATCATGCTGCCTCTGTCTTCTTCTTCTAAGACAATGCTATCACTGGCGCTATTAGAAAAACAATTGCAGTTGTAATTACTAATGCGACAGTTTCTAGAAATCACTATGGTTTCTTAAACTGGGTCAGCTCAATTAAAATCAAATTCAGTTGATGCTTCACAGAAGTGTAAATTACTTTGATCAATATTGCTTGTCTTTATCTTTGCCTGATATTTGAGAAAATTCTCGAGGCAGATTGCAGTTAGCTCCATTACACACTTCTGTGATTTGCCTTGCAGTTGAGGATTATTCATGCGCTTCACAGTGGGGTTATTTTGTTTGTCCATAACTGTACGATTTGCAGAGCAATGGAGCTGGATTAAAGATTTACTAGGCACATCAGCTGAACTGCAGTTTCCTTTGCGTTTTTGAGAAAAGTTATATGAATTTATCACATATAAAATAAATAACTATTCATACAGCTCATCATAATATCCTGAACAAAAACTAAATGAAGTCATGCCCATCAGAAATATATAATTATTTTTGTTGGGTGTATTTTAAATAATTTATCATGAAAAACAGACTGGATAGTGATGCGTGAAGGATAAAAAAACATCTTAAGTACCACACTGTCTAGCCAACTGGGCTGAGCAAGACTACATTAAAACAAAACTTGTTACTCAAACTTGTAACTGTGGCCTGGTTTTACTGTTTGGAAGTGCTAGATCTGGGTTTTACATGCATGCGTTTTGTGCATTTTGTTCCCTGCTTCCACGTTGGCATGCTTTTAGAAACTTTGAAGACATAAAGTTAGAAAAAATAACTAGTTAATAAAAAATATCAATAGAGCCGTGACAAATGGACTTCAAGACAAAGACCGAAACAAAAAAGCACATGCAGCCTTGACTTCTTGTACAAGGTCTTCTGTTGTCATAGAAAATCAAATCAAACTTTATTTATGCAGCCCTTTTTATACAAAAGCAGCGCAAAATATTTTACACAGTAAAAACAATTCACACTCAAGTATAAAACATCTGGATTTAATGACTAAGGTATTTCATGTTTTAGTTCTCCCATTTTTGCTAATTCAACCCACAGATAGCAAGTCTGACAGTTATAAAATTCCCAATACGATCTTTCCAACTGTATGCATTAATAATAGTATAATTTAGCTTCCTCCTCTAGAGAAACACTATGCATCAGACTAGCACAGCTAACTCGCCCCAATAATTGATAATAATTTTATTATAATATGGCTGCACGGTGGTGTGGTGGTTAGCACCGCAACCTCACAGCAAGAAGGTCACTGGTTCAAGCCCCAGGCAGAGTTTGAGCCGGAGAGGTCTGCTGGTTCGAGCTGGGGAGGGGTTTGAGACAGTGGCCTTTCTGTGTGGCGTTTGCATGTTCTCCCCGTGTATGCGTGGGTTCTCACCGGGTACTCAGGCTTCTTCCCACAGTCCAAAGACATGCATGTTAGGTTAATTGGTCACTCGAAATTCTCCCTAGGAGTGTGTGCGTGAATGGTTGTTTGTCTCTCTGTGTTGGCCCTGCGATGGACTGGCGACCTGTCCAGGGTGTACCCCGCCTCTCGCCTGATAATTGCTGGGATAGGCTCCAGCCCACCTGCAACCCTGAATTGGATTAAGCAGTACAGAAAATGAATGAATGAATGAATAAAATAACCGGCGTGGCAAATAATTTATCTGTTTATAAGTGGGGATATTAGCATATTCATCATAGATCTCCATGTGGAATAAGGGAAAATGTTATACTTATGATTTTTCCATGTCCATGAGAGGTTTTTTTGGTGGCATTTACGATTTTGAGGAGCACAGATGAGTTTTTAGGGGATTAATGACCGCTGGAGTGGGGGTTTAGGGAAATAATTTATTCAAAAAGGAAATAGGCTGGACAGAAATTAAAACTAATTCAAGTCTGTTTTTCTGGTTAGAAAGAAAGTGGCTATCTAAACTGAACAAACGCTGCTGCAGGCAGTCCAATTGATTGAATAAGATAAGGTGAAAATAAGCTTTTATTGGGATTTTTTTCTCTCTGAGAGATGATCATAATTATTTTTTAAATAGGACTAATTGGCAGGTAATATTTTCTAGAGGCTGTGAAATAAAGCGTGCCAGATTAAAAAAAATGTAGGTTGCTAATATAAATGAAGTGAAACTAAATGTTTCTACACAAAACATAATGATTGCTCTCTTTTCTTTGACCAACAGATTCCAGCTGCTGCTGCATTAGCTGGTCCATAAGTTGTTGGTACGCTCTTACTCAGGAAGATGAAAACTGGGTCCCTGCTGTGCATGTAGAGTGAGTCAGGCTGCTACTGGGGACCACCTTATTATGGTGTTAATTGGGTTGGTTACCTTCGCTTTGTGCACGTGAGTTCCTCTGTTCGCACGTGTAGAGATGTGATGTGAGTTCGTGTCTATGAAATGTCTGCACTGATAAGATGTAAAAGGACATTGGAAATAAATCCATTCACAGACGCATAACCCAGAAGAGGTGTAGGGTGATGGAGATGGAAACTAAGGGGAGAACCGTATATCTCCTGGGGGGCAGGGGGAAATCAAAAACAGACAGGCGTTGTGATGAGATGTTATTTGATTTTTGATTGATACAAGAACCTCTCTAATTGGCCGGCGCTGTGAGGGAGATGGCTCCCAGGCACAGCTGTCATTCGGTCAGATGTATGCTGATGTGTCCCCACATCGTCAGTGACCTTTTTAAAAATGAAGGCACATGCTACAGAAAGCTGTCATGTTGAACACAGAAGATGATGACGATCAGGCTACAGAAATCAAGTTAGCAACCTGATTCCACTTGTCAGTATTTATTTTCCACGATGAATTTCTATAAGAGCCACAAAGGAATGCAGCTATTCTAGCAAGGAGACAATTACAAAAGTCCACTTCACATTAGCCTACTTATATGGAACCATGACTGCAATTAATGCCATTATCTACAGATAATAAAGGTAATTATTTCATTTTCTCAAGACTATTAAGCTAAGTAATCACCGCTTATTGTAACTTATCACAAGATAAAGCTTTGTTCTACTGAGATGGCTAGATAGTGTCACATTTAGGAAGAATCTATACCAGGAAGCTATAGCAAGCTTGTTTTATCCTGTTTACTTTCTGGCAAGGACTTTCCTGGACCTTTTTTAAAATAATCAATCAGAGAAAAGAAAACTTTTATCTCGAGTTAACAACATGAAATATTCTGTTATCTCAAGGAAACAATTTTTGTGATCTTGAGATAAGAGTTAACTCATTTCAAGTAAACAGCTTTAAAAACATTTTTTAAGCACGGCAATGCGTCTTTTCTGTATATCTGGTGTACTTGTAAACATCGTGAAAGGTACAACAAGAATAAGACAACATTCACTGGCTTCTTAATTAGGTCACTTTACTAGTACTGGGTTGGACCTTCTTTTGTCTTCAGACCTGCTTTAATTCTTGGTTTACTAGATTCAACAAGGTGTTGGAAACATTCCTCAGAGATTTTGCCCCATATTGACATGATAGCATCACACAGTTGCTGCACATCCCTTTCCACCACATCCCAAAGATGGAATATTGGATTGGGATCTGGTGACTGTGGAGGCCATTGGAGTACAGTGAACTCATTGTCATGTTGGAGATGATCTGAGCTTTGTGACATG
>JBBBVU010000024.1:5415214-5425583 GCA_037177055.1 Atherinosoma microstoma | reverse complement strand
CTAAGGGATGGCTAATCACCCCTAACTATAGGATTTATCAAAAAGGAAGGTTTTAAGCCTGATCTTGAAGGTAGAAATAGTGTCTGCCTCCCGAACCAAAGCTGGGAGCTGGTTCCATAAGAGTGGAGCCTAATAGCTGAAGGCTAAAGTGCTTTACAAAATAAAAACACTTCATGAAGTAAAAAAAAAATTAAAACACACTCCTCATTAGTCTTTTGTACACACAATCACACAAGTGCACACTCACACACAAAAAAAGCGCATTTGTACCACTCCACCCATACCTCATTCTGCACAAACATGAACTGCAATCCCTACTTACTGTCTCTTAACTGAATGTAGGTATAGAAATATTAATAGTAATAAACATCTGGCTTGACGCTGCTGTGAGGAAACAAAATCTTGGGGATCCATTTATACTTGAAGCCAGCTCATCCATGACTACAGCGGGTGCCACCACAGGAACCACCCAGATCATGTCAGACCGGGGTCCACTCCACAGTCAAAGGGCCACAATAAGAGAGATAAAACACACCCAAAACAAACTGACTGAGCACACTATATATACCACACCATACATGGTATGTATGATACACTATATCAAATATATCATTATCTTGATTTATTTGGGGCTGAATAGTTGTATTGTGAAAATACGAAAGCCCTAGCACCTACTTTATGTTTAATCTTCAGCTCATTCATGGATGATACCGCTGATAGATAAACAGACCAATAATTACTAGCATCACCAGTAAAATCAGATATAATAGAAAATTTGTGTTTACAACAGACTTTGTGTAGCACATTCAGAAGGAGGCACTTTTTTGGCCGGGTATCTGATATTTGGATTCCTTTTCCATCCACAACAGCAATAAACACATGCAATCACTGCAATTAGCTCTGAATCACTTCCACTGCACCAATACAGCTGCAAGGCTCTGATATTGCTGATGATTAGCTAATCCCTCTGAGCATTCTACTGAGTTTCCATCTCCTGTTTGTTTGTTCCTCTTTTCATGTCTTTGGCCCTGAAGTACCAATACCGGTACCAACACATTCACTGCATTTGCAGCACATTAATAGATACACAAAGGAAAATACATGCATAATTCAGGCATTACAAACGAAAACATTTTATGCACACGTACAAGCACACAAGCACTCATTGATGTGTTGCTTGAATAAGAGTCCATATTGCACTGCTCTTCATGCTGCTCACTAAAATAAGAACCATCTGCTGCCACTAAATTATGAAAAAAAAGAACAGTATTGCTTCTTCTGGCAAACAGCAACTTTTCAGCTCCTACTTATGTTTAGCAGCTTTATTCAGTAGCCAAGGTGATGCCAGTTATTGTCATGTTTTTAGACTGCCAGTGGAGAAACTTCTGAAGCATCAGAAGTGATGCAATATATTTCTTTTGACTCTTGCTATGGTTACTTTCTGTTCATCCAAACAAACATTTGTTCATTTACTATACACTGACAGGTTGAACCCTTAGCCAAACATTATATTAAACCAGGGGTTCTTAACCTTTTGTATGCTGGGGCCCAACTTTTCCAGTACAAAGTGGTCAGGGGCCCATTCAAACACTGTGTTGGTTTAATTGATCTCACTCTTAGTTTAATTTGTATTCAAACCATTTGTCTCACAAGTGGTTGAAAAGCTTTGTTTTTGATGAATTATCCCCCCCACCCCCCAATAGGGAACTACTGCTAGCTGAACCATATGAGAACCAGGGTCACAGTCCAGATCTAATTGGTTGACCAAAGCAGTCACTGTGGTAGAACATGGATGGGAATAGCTGCGAAGACAGATCAAAGGGCCAGCCTCTGCAGGTAGCCATGACAACCAGTGTGCCTTACCATGACATTGCAGCAGAGGGCAAAAACACAGTATGTGGTCTGTTAAGATTTTTTTTCTAAAATGAAAAATCCGCTTTACTGGGACAGAAAAAAGATAAAGGAGAAAAAGATATAAAATATTAGACACCTGGCTCTTTTGAACTTTGGATGATTGTTTGATTGCCTGTAAAGTGCAGGTTAGGGATCCATTATTACTGCACCATAATGCGCTTAATTAATTCATGATTATTACAGATCAGACAAAATGATTGGTAGAGGTTTCAGAAATTTTGTTTAACCTTATAATTAAAATTAAATCTACAAGAATAAATAGTAAATGGCCTTCTGAAGAGAAGAGCAGTACTTTAAAGAGAGGAAACCCTGCTTTTACATAATCTGTTTAAAGAAGATGGCACAGTCTCTGTTGCCATTATTCACTGTGGAAGTAGCAGTATTACTTTGAAGACCTGGGTTTGTAATAGTCAGGCACAATCAAATAGGACAGAAGCCATCTAGAATGAAAAGGAAAATACTTTATTGGGTTCCTCTGAATAGGAATGACATTCAAAGCTCTCATTTTAAATCCTTCTTATGAGATCTCCATCAGTCTCTCAGAACTGCAGCAAATAATTTGCTCTGTTATGTGCTTATTAGCATATAATGAGCTGCGCAAGCTCCCCTAGTGTTGAAAGATGAGCTCGTCAATAACACTGCCACGAGTTGATCACTCATCTCAGATGTATTCGGATCATTATTGAAAAGCAGATAGTGTAGAAAGCCTTGAGGAAAATGAATCAGCCTGGCAGCAGAAGTCATTTTAGGCCCCGTTCTGAGAAGTATAAAAAGGTTTGCGGTCATTTATTTGAAATGCGTTGTTAATATCTGATAAACTGTCTGACAGGCAATTTTTAAAATCTAAAGGAAAATCACCTCTGGAGTTTTCGCTGACGGTAACATTCATCAAAACTTTCCATATAGTTAGAGGGTTTAATCAGACAGGAGATCAATGAAACCCTAGGACTGAAACACCACCATCAGTTCTAACATCAGTCCAGCTCATTAGTCTGGACACCACAGTCATGCTTTTAGCTAAAAGGCTAACATCAACATCCAAACTTGATCATGAAGAGTTTTAACAGAGGTCATCATTTTCACCATCTGAGAGTAAACAGCCCACTCTGTCTGTATTAAATGGTGTCTTTTTGTAGTGGTTCCTCGGAGCAAATAGTACCAAAATTATATTTAGGTTAATGTTGTCAAGTAATGTTTGTTCCTAAAACCTGGACAGCTATTTTGATGAGTAAACTTAAGGAAACTGAAATGGACCCAGACTGATGTAAACCTCAGGCCTCCTCGTTCCTTTTACTCTCCACTACCTCCTCTCTAGTCTCCTTGTAAAAGCCTATGTGTTTACTCATGAGTAAAATCTTGTTTCCGCATCTAATATTGCACCAATATCAAAGGTGTTACACGCATTAACAGAACAGCAGTATCTCACGCCCTCGGATGAGAATGGGTTGCAGTGTAATGGTGATTTTGGTCCACAGCTCAACATCTGATGGTTTTACAAACAGAGGTTGCGTGGGCTTGGAGTCGTCATCCTTGCAACACCTGATAATAGAAGATGGAATTTGAAATTCCTGATATGCGGCTAATGTTTTGAAAGGACACATGTAAACCCAAACTGTGACTTAACTGAATGAAAACGACTGAAAACAAAAGTAAGCAACAATATTATCGAATATACTCGTTCAGTTAAACGCATGTTGTGAGACGGACACAAGGTGTCTATTGGCAATAGAGCACTGGTGAAAATATTAGACCATGATTGGCTACAACAGCTGCGTTGGATATTTACTCTTGTGTTCTTCTTACTATGTTGCTTCATGCTGGTCAAACCAACAGATAAATTGTGAAAATATTACTTTATAATGATGATTTGCTCATTTAAAACAGTTTTTTTTTTTTTAAATCAAATCAAATTTTATTTATAAAGCACTTCTCATACACACACAACATGCCTCCCATTCTAGTTCATTCAGCTTTGGATTGTTTCTTTGCTTTTTGCAGATGATGCAGTCTTGTTGGCTTCATCAAACAAAGACCTACAGCAGGCATTAAGTTTGCAGCTGTAGCTAGGTTATGTATGAGTGAGTTTCTGCCTCAAATGAAAGAGTTTAAGTATCTTAGTAAATCAGTTTGACTTGACTTTCACTTGAAGAGTGAGCTGAGGATGAAGGCAAAGCTGTCCGTTTAACAGTTGATCCATATTTCAATTCTTGTTTTTGGTCGAGCTGTGGGTGACGAGTGAATACCATGAATACAAGTGGCTAAAATTAGCTTCTTCTCTAGGGTGTCTAGGTTCACTCTGAGGAACGTGGGGAGGAGTTTGGTAATGTGGAAAGCTTAGAAATGAGTTGCCACTCCTCCTGGGATGCCTCAGTCAGGGTGCCTTCCAGACACCTCTGAGGGAAAGCGTTGGGAACTTAATGGATCAATACAATGACTGATCTCTGCTCCTAACTTTTTCCAAAAAAAGAAAAAGTAAACCATTGGTTTACAATTGGCAGATTACCATTATTGGGGTAAACAACTAAATCAACTTCTATATAGAAGATGGGAACAAATAATGAAAAACAAGCTGATTATTTATTTCTGATTTTTAATTGAACATTGAATGAGAACAGATCAAAAAAGGTTTCATAATTTTGTTGAAAACTTGGATGAGGTGGTGCCAAAATTACATGTATGTGTGTCTGGTTTATCTGTATTTTTAGGGGCACTTCTGTTTCTATGACAGACCGCTCCCCCTCAGATGGAACACGCTCATTACCCCTCCCTGGCCAATTAAAGTGGACTCAAGGGGCTTGTGTCCTCAATGTTTTGGGTTGTAACGTGTCACACTGCCATCTCCTACATGCTCAGGAAAAAGCTATGAGCATCAAAGGCAATACAGATGAAGGCCTTTCACACACTCACTAATACCCAAACTTCCACAGTCCTTCATGCAGACTCCCTCAAAGAGAAGATCTTATGAATGCACAAACCCACATTTAGATGTGCACCTCATGTGCATGTATGCTTTTTCCCTCAGAGACGCACACAGAAAGCTCCCATAGGGTCTGAGGAAGCTAATTGGTTCGAAACTAATCCCACTTCTGTGCGTCTGCTGATAGAAATGAAGTATGATGCTTTTAGTCCAACACAATGGAAGAGCACGCCGCGACAGAACCCTTTGTAGAACAACACGTTTAGTCATTTACATTTGAAAAGGTGAAGGTGGAGGAGAGTTGGCTTTGCAGAAAATTAAACTCGCAGCAAATATCAAAGACGGAATAATTTCCCCTCTGGCTTCAGTCTGCTGACTGGTTAACACCAATAAATGCATGTCACTACATTGCATGCGTTTTGATATGGTGAAAAGGCTACTTAATGTTTTATGGCAGCTCGGCACTGTTGCTTGACAAACTGAGGTTTTAATGGACTCTTTTCAATTTCCTTTTTCATTAAACCTCCTCATTTTGTGCACATTTTAGACCAAGACTTATGCAGTTGATCTAATAATAAAGATTTATTCATACACAAGGAAGAGATTGTGAGTTATACTTACAGTTTAAGAGAAGGTCAGAAACAGAATAGAAACAGACTGGGAGACAATGCTACCCCTCAGGACACAAAGACTTTTTTCCAACAATATCTTGTTGATAGAATATTGCCTGTTCTGAGACAGTGCACTTTACTGTTGTTTATATACAGTACTTTGTAACCCAGTTTCTTGTTACCATGGTTACCCCATGCTCCGTGGATGGATGCCTCCCCACCAGTAAGCCAGTTAGAGAGATGTGCACAGCAAAATGTATTCACAGAAATTCAATTCAATTTCTTGATTTAGTTGAAATGAAATGAGATTTCCATTTGCTTTGTTGTTGTCCATTTTAAAAGGAGCAAACCGCATCCCCACTGTCAACACCCAAAGATATCAAATTATCCAAAAGCAGAAATATGACTGCAATAATCGCAGGTTACTCAACATGAAGACAAAATAAGGCAGTGATCTTATTAAAGGTTCATAAAATGACTGTTAATGATGTTGAAAAACCTTCTTACAGCAAAGATGGTTCCTATTATCATGTTTATAGAGTATGATTTATTTAACACTTTAAAGCCCCACCCAAGAAAAAAAGCAGATAATTTTTTGGGGGCCTTTTAACATAATGTAATTTTTATTTTATTTTTTAAAAACATTGTATGTATATTTGCTGTTTATTACAGCATGATATGCCAAAATATTGTAGTGCATTATTGTATCATTATTGTGTCCACCAGGGGGCAGAAGACAAGTATCAGGCTGTATATAACAGGGTTTTCAGTCAAGTTTGTAATATAAAGTGATGCAAAACGTCTCAAAAACTGTAGGTATCAAATAGGATACATACAACATGACATGGTTAATAAATGAATTAACTAAATGTACAAATGACTGAACTATTAAAAATTTATGACACGTTTTTTATATGCTTCTCTGGACCACATGTCACCCCAGTCTTGTTACAGGTCAGGCCCTGAAGTAGCAAATATACTTTTAGAAAATATTTCCCTATATGTTCTTGCAGCTATGCAGTCCTATGCAAACTGCACTTCTTGTACTTCCTCGCAATATTTCAAAACAGATTAAATGCCTCATGTTTATAATGATATACATCATTGGTAAGAGCTCTATAATCTCCAAGCCCAAAGCAAGAGATCAGACTGAAACCTCCCCTACATCAACACAGTGTAAGGGGCTGCCTTAGCTGAGGTACAAAGAAAAAAAAAACAACCAAAAGTGGTATAAACAAATGCAACTGAAACAAAAAAAAGACTAATCATTTTTTTTACTTTTTGTCATTACACACAGTGCAAATCTAGCAAATGTCACATTTTTGCCGCATTATCTCAGTTTAATCTGTTAACATACAACCACATTTGCATTTTGTTCATGCAAAAAAATAAAAAAAAATAGAAAAATTAGTGCTGGTAAAGGAAAATAATGCTATTCAACAAGTGATTGCAATCATGATTTGATGAATAATCAGTAGGCTATACACAATAGGCTGAGTTTTTCAGGAGCAAACTTGGACAAATGATTTTAATTTTGTCAACATTTATGTGTGCAAAATCAATTGAAAAACAGAACATTTTTAAAATACTTAACAACAATGTTTCTTCAGGGAAAGAGTGGCAAAGATTTGCAATTTTTTTTCTCAGTGCATTGTTAAAAAGGTAGTAGAAGGAACTTGAGCCCATGCAGAGCAAATGTGCAAACTTTACCGGACATCTTTGGTCTCAAATCCTTGAGCCGCATTGCATCAAGAACTACTGATCGTCAATATCTGACAGAACTACATGGACATGGTGATTTCAGTGGGAAACACAGAATTTAATTAATAAACGTTACAATTATGTTTACTTTCAGAGGCAATATCAACTCCTGTGGGCTTAGAAGAATGTAGGACAGATCATCAGACAGTGGAAATAAGTACTGTGATCAGACAAATCAAACAAAATGTAAAAGTATGTTTTTGGATAAAGAGGAAAATTACCATCAAGACTGTTTAACAACAAGCAACAAGTCTAAAAACCAGGCTCTGTGATGGTATGGATTGTAACGGTGCCCTTGACAAGACTAATCTATAATTCAGTGATGTTGCCTTTGATGCTGAAAACTTCACAAAGATATTAAAGCAACTTTTATTGCTTTCAAGACCACATTTTTTCCAGGGATAGCATGTATTGTTTAACAAAAACAATCACAGTCTGCACACATTCCAAGAAAAAGGAAGTTCCATGTACTGGATTGAAATGCCTGCAGTCCTGACCTGTCCCCAACAGAGAATGTGCTGAATATTTCAAAATGGAAAATTGATGACCTTATATTGTTGCACATCCTCAGATGGGTCATTTTGCAGGTAAATGAGACACTCCATCACTTGATATTCTCAAAGCCATAATGAGTGTTGTAAGTAAGAATAGCAACTTTACAAAGTGGTAAAGGTTTTTGTTTATTTTTAATGTGCTACAGGCCTGAAATACAAATTTGAGTGTATATTTATATGTACAGTGTATTTTGTTGACAGACGTTGGACCCCTTACCAACATTAGATGGTTTAAAGACCACGGCCTACCTGAGTATTGCTGCCGTCCCTTTATGAGCCCAGTGTAGCGTCTTCTGATGGCTCCTTTCGTCAGGATAATGCACCATGTTACAAAGCTCAGATCATCTCCAACATGACAATGAGTTCACTGTACTCTAATGGCCTCCACAGTCGCCAGATCTCAATCCAATATTTCACCTTTGGGATGTGGTGTAACTGGAGATTCTCATCATGGATGTGCAGCAACTGTGTGATGCTATCATGTTATTATGGAGCAAAATCTCAGGAATGTTTGCAACACCTTGTTGAATTTATGGCTCAAGGAATTAAGGCAGTTATGAAGGAAAAAGGGGGTCCAAGCTGGTATTAGATAAGGTAAATCTAAATAAGTGTATCTAGTGGTTAGAGTTTGTGCTTCCTAGTCTTTTTCACTTTCATTCATTTTCCAAAATTTGAGGTACTGTATCTTTCACCCAGGAGGTTGTTATTGTGCTGTGAGGTACCATTATTCTTACATCATGAACATCATGGTTTGAGGTTTTCTTTTTTTACAATAGGTTTGCAAATTTGTTTCTGTGTGTGCTTTCACACATCATGACGGTCTCATGGAAATTGCCACTCAAAGTGATGACGCTGCCGGCATGATGTGTGTAAGCCCACACTGACATGGGACTGAGCGACCTCAGTTTAGCATGTGTGAGAAGCAGTGGCAGGTTAACAAAGATGTTTGTTTTTCTGCTGTTTAGGTTCAACTGAGGAAGAAAAAAAAGGGCTGAAATTCTAACCATAACCTGTGATTGTTTCCTCTGTGTCAAGCTGATCTTCCAGTTTTCTGCATTACCACGGTAACGAATCAGTAACTGCATTATTTTACTTTGGTCTCATGGCGTCTGTTCCAGCTGTTGGATGGATTCCACTGGAGTCTTAAAGCACATGTAAAATTATATTTGTGATTTATTTTTATTTATTCTATCCCATTAATCTGGTCTTTCTGTCCTTTCACTGACCTCTGCTCATTAATTTAGGTTTCTGACACATGTTGTCGTCTTAGCTGCAGATCCATTGCCCATCAAGTCTGCAAGGCTACACAAAATTTGCCAAATCAAACTCTGGTCTTGGCAGAGCACTTCACTCTCTACATGTCCTTTTTAGTGTTGCGTTCCAGTTTTTTGTTTATATGTTTGCATGCAGGAGACAGCTGAGCTGCAAGATTCTTCCTTTGGGAATATACTGGGGTTGTTTAGTTTTCACAGACCTGCAGACCTGATTCCAACAAGAGACTCTTTTTTTTTCTTGCCATTAACAGGGAGGTCAGGGTCAGGATCAGCTCCAGAACAATTACGCCTGAGCTGCTGGAAATATTGCTTGAGGACAACTTACTGTTGTGGATGCTTGTGGACCCAAGAGCTTAAATTAGAGCCCAGTTTTGGAAATGTGTTGAATGTGTGTGTGTGTTTGTGTGGCACTGATTAAAGAAATGCCTAATGATTCTGTTTGTGAACTGGGGTCAAATGAGGCAAAGTGCCCACTTACAGAGACTAATAAACAGTTCTGACCTTGCCAAAACAGTTCATTTTAACTCAGTGTTGAACTGATTGAGTCTCATCACATCTACTTATTAAAAACTAAGGATCGTGTACTTTCTGAATTTAAACAACTGGTTTCTGAACAAAGACAAATAAGGTTATGACAGTAGAGCTGTTACTGTGGTTACAAAAAGGCTTAACTCTCAGCTCATGAATAATCATTTTTAAAATTCCCAATCTCCATGGAAACAGACCCCATACCGACCTAAAATAATTACAAGCTTGTGGATAATCTGTACATTAATATACCCCATAATGTGCTTCTCACAACGTACATTCTTTGTTTGAGTTGGTCTGCAAATAAATTCACTTATGTACACATAGAAAGATCAAACTCAAATAAAGTTTAAAAAGAAAAAATATGACTCATTAAAACAGAGAAACTTTGTGTCTTAAATGCTGCGACTGAATCTGAAATTCTAAGAGGAATTTCCTGTACTTGATAAATTCTGAAATGATTTTGACCCCTCACACACCTATTTTCACTTTTAACCTTATAGCCCCTTTATGCTACTTAAAGAAAAGGTTTCCAACCTGATGTAAAACTGCTGAGAGTTTCATCAGACCTGCAGGTTTCTGGGAGTTTGTTCCACATGTGAGGAGCTTAAATACTAAACGCCGCCTCTTCGTGTTTAGTTCTGACTCTGGGAACAGAAAGTAGACTTGACCCTGATGACCTGAGGGATCTGGTTGGTTCATAAAAAAACAGAAGTTCCTGAATGTATTTTGTCCTAAACCATTCAGTGCTTTGTAAACTAACAGCAGGATTTTGAAGTCGATTCTTTGACAAACAGGAAGCCAGTGTAA
>JBBBVU010000024.1:5363479-5396505 GCA_037177055.1 Atherinosoma microstoma | reverse complement strand
GGATACTAGGCGGGTATATGATGGAGTACATGAGGATACTAGGCAGGTATATGATGGAGTACATGAGGATACTAGGCAGGTAGTGGTTGTTGCTGAAGTAGAATCCATATAAATGATCCTGTGTTTAATAACTTTGCAGCCAGTGAATTATGCAATAGAAATACTTTTTACTTTTAAAATAACTTTTGAGTACATTTCAGAGCCTATACTTTTTACTTTTACTTGAGTAGATATTTGGATCAGTACTTTTTACTTTTACTGAAGTTGATTTTTTACATAGGTATTTTACTTCTACTGAAGTAAGAAAATCTGTGTACTTTTACCATCTCTGGCTGAGGATCACTGTCCCTGGAGTTTTCTGAATGGTAAATTTGTTATATAGCCCTTTTCTATTCATACGTTGACCGCTCAAAGCACTTTTACAGTCAGTACATGTCTCATTCACCCAATCACACACACTCACACAGCACCTCAGTGGTTTTTTTACTGAATGCTTTTTAACTGTCTCACACATTCATACCCCGATGGACACATTAGGAGGCAACATGGTGTTCATTGTCTTGCCCAACGACACTTCAGTATATCTCAGGAAGCCAGGAACTGATCCACTGCTCTTCCACCAGAACTACAGCCATCTTTTATTCAATGTTATCATTTATATTTATATTTCATTACAATTATTTTTAATTTGTGCAGCACTTTGGTCAACTTCAGTTGTTTTAAATGTGCTATATAAATAAAACTGACTTGACCACAACAATAGGTTGTCACAGTGTGGTATAGGTTTGGCGATAAGACCCAAATGCAGGACTAGGCCGGAGGAAGGCATGAGATGATTATTGGTCTACAACTACAGGCATTGCTATAGCAGTTTACAGGAACACAAAATAAACCAAATGAATAAACCCATAAAGAAACCAGACTAAGAGAGACCCTGTTAATGAAGGGAGGGATGAATGGACAGTGCAATGATGAGTTTGCATGTTATGCTATTTAGAAATTAAAAAGTGGTAATTCTATTTTTCTGGACAGTGAGAAGAACTGTGGTTTTATGACAATTTGATGGATCATAAATATGTTTATATGTGAAGAAATTGCACAAGAATGCATCAAACTCAGCTTCAAGTGGTGGAATTACAGTTGGTTTTACAGGTAAATACCAAAAAGCAATTAACCAACTCACTTTGGACTTGGTATTGAACATCAGATGCAATTTTGAAGTGGCTGAGTAAAGAAATTTTATCATAATAATGACAGTTATGAAGGATTAGTATGCTAGTAATAGTTGTTGTTCTTGTATGAATACAGAATAATTCAAATTCACAGCAGTTTGATGAATTAAATCAAGATGTTTCATTATCTGCATAAACAGATTACAAACTATTCAAACTCTCAACTTTGCAGCACATAAGGCCTCCACACCCTGCTCCTCACGTTCCTGTCAATCCTCAGCTCCTCGTTCATGAACTCCATCCTGCTGCCATCCTTTTCTAAATTGTCCTTTGGCAAGCACTCTATGGACTTTGTTGTTGTCACCTTCCTTATGAGCCTGGTTGCAGAGCTGTATCATGTTGTTGTCTTTTCTTAGAATGTGACCAATAAATTTCAGTGCATTTGGACTTGACTGTTCAATTTCTCTTCAATGTTTCAGTTGTATGTTACAGTATATATTCTGGCCGTCTTATCCTTGTGATATGTGTCAAACTTTTCATATAGACACTAATATCTTTGTATTAGCTTTGGACATTTTCCATGTTTTTACTGGTGTATTGTACCAAACAGTCTCAGATTGGTAAAATAAGATCAGAGATAAGATAAGACTTTTACTTTTCCCCAGTGGGGAACATGTTTTAAAAAAAAATCATCATTATAAACATATCAGCAAACATTAGAAGCCTGAAACTCGTGAGTTTCTGCAAAATATAGTTAAAGCATTCCGGGTTGCGGTGGAAGTTGGATCCTATCCCAGCAGTAGGCAGGCTTGGGGGCAGGGTACACCCTGAACAGGTCACCAGTCTATCACAGTAGATGAAACATCTCAAATTGACCATTGGTGGTCATCTTATAAAAAATCTGCCATGTGGAAGTTACAAGTTGCATACAATAATGCTATGAGGATAAGAGGCAACTTAAAGTTCCAAGAGGAGGGAGTGTCAGTCAGATGTTTGTCACTGCAGGAGGGAGCACATTCAAAGCACTTCTGAGAAATTTTATTTTTAAGTTAATTCAATGCCTGGATTTATCCACAAATAGTATCATTGTAGCACTCTCAAATCCTCTTCCTCTTTACAGTTGCTCCCGTTACTCATCCAGACTGAGGATGCACTGGATAAAATGTCTGTATGTTATTAGATGATCCTGATTATTTTTCTGTGATATTATATGTATATATTATCTTATCTTACATTTGTTTTTATGGACCTGAGTCTCTTTTCATAAACTTGAATTGAATTAAAACCAGGAAAGGAAAAAACAGAAGATGACCCACGTGTACTTTAGTGTAACAACATGGTAGCTCAAAACAGGTGGAACATGGATCATTGCATGAAATACAAAATGTTAAGTTATAGTTTGATGTATTTTAATGCTTTATTCAACATTTTTCTTAAGGCTAGCATAAATCATATCAGATGATAATCTATACAAATATGTATATAGATTTTATGGGTGTGTTGTTATTTCGTGTCAGGAATAAAATACCGTACATAAATACGTACATATTAGACTGCGATACATGAGAGTTTTGACCTATAGCGTTGCCGTAGTCACTGACGTCACATTTAAGCGACGAGAAACAATGGTAAGTGAGCAAGCAATTTTCACTGCGACTATTAAAGTTATTTTCATTAAATTAAGACCTTCTATTAGGAACAAATTTTGCATTCAAAGGGCCACAGATGGAACAAGTCGTTATGACACAAATTTTCAGGCGGCTCTGGGATTTTAAAAAAAAAATTCTAACAGACTAAACGTTGATTAAGGTCTACTAGCCGAAGGCTAGCGATGTTAGCTTTTTTCTAGGCTGGTAAAAGACGCTATTTTACGTGTCATTTGCCAAGCCATACATTCTGTTAAGGCAGTCTTTGTCTTTTTTAATGTTAAGTATGAATTTCCATCGAACATATTACTACTGTTAACCACCATCTTTCCGGTAAAATAGGCTACTGTACATTATGTAGCTAGCTATCGTGCCCAGGTAACGGCGAGGAAATATAGTAAGTAGCTTGGGCAAGAGGAATGAATGAACATTTATAAAAAACAAAAAGTGAACTGGCTCTTGTCATTATCACTGTGTTTACATGTACTGATATTTTTCTAGGGTCAAAGTCAGAGTGGAGGCCATGGTCCCGGAGGAGGCAAGAAGGATGACAAGGTGACTTTTTGTTTGTTTATTTCTCACTAAGCCTGAATCAGCTTCTTTTTTTTAGGTTGATAAACATTAAATATTTATGTTCTTCTAAAGTAACTTGTTGATAATTAATGTTGAATATCAAAACCACGACCTCGAACTGTTTGGGATATTTGAAAAATTGTGATAAATTAATAGATATTTTTCCTAGTTTACTCATGGAAGCTGTTAACAAAACTCAATATTTCTTGTTTTTCACGAGTGTGAGATGGATTTAAAATGAATACTTTATATAATCAGTATTTCATTATAATATGCTTAGTTTTACTGTCACAGACCTTAGTTAGAAACAATATGTAAATGGAAAAAACTTTATGTATTATGTGAAAAATGTTTTCTGGAGCAGTCTGACTTAAGTTTGTCATTAATAAGTAACTCTTTTTGGGGTTTTTGTAATATTTAAAATGGTAGATTTATACGTTTTCCCATCAACTTTTCTATCATTACCTCTCCTGCTCTTTATTTAAAGGATAAGAAAAAGAAGTATGAGCCTCCTATTCCAACCAGAGTTGGCAAGAAAAAGAAGAAGACCAAAGGACCAGATGCTGCTAGCAAATTACCGCTGGGTAAACAAGTGAAAATCCAAAACACTATAGAAACATTCACTTGTCTGGCAGCTTGTCCCCTTTATACATTTTTTCCCCTCTTAGTCATATTTTGGTTACTTAATCAATCTGCCACCATTTTTCCCTCTAGTTCATAGATCTGTTCAGGTTAGATTTAGTTCACATTTTAAATTTCTCAGAGTTTGTGTCATGCTATCATTTGTTTTGTTTTTTGTTTGATTTCAAAGCACACAACTCAAGATTGCATTTAGCAGAGCACAGCGTAAATCTAAGTAACACAGTCTGATGCAAATTCTTTGAAGAGCCATGATACTCGCATCACTGGGTGAAACAAATTGCTGTCATGTACTTTTTAAGTTATGTTTACATATATTGCGTGTGTGTCTTTCAGTCACACCTCACACTCAGTGTCGCCTGAAGCTGCTGAAGCAGGAACGAATCAAAGACTATTTACTGATGGAGGAGGAATTCATCAGGAACCAGGAGCAGATGAAGCCCCTAGAAGAGAAACAGGAGGTAAGTTTTTATACTATAACCTCCCCCTTTGTCAGGGTTACGCACTCCTGTCCAACGAGAGCCGCAATCCAGCTGGTTTTCCATGTGTCCCTGCTCCAATACACCTGATTCAAAAGTATTGTGCAGAACTTAATAGTAGGGGTGACCCCGAATAATCAACTATTCGGAAGACTGTGATTCGACTGCCAGTCTCGCAGTGGAATTGTTGCAAAATGTGGTTTCAATAAAAAAGATCATGATCTTACCATTCTGGCAATAGGGGGGTGCTGAGCATCTTATTTTACAATGGCCTAGTATTTCTTTGCTCTTCAAATAATAACACTGATGCCAATGCTGCTGGTGATGAAGAGGAGGAGGAACAGGCAGATGACAAGAGTGAGATGAAGGCTTATTTTAAAGACTTCACCAAACGTAACGGAGGTCCGCTGGAATGGTATCAGATAAATGAGGAGAGACACCCGAAGTGGTCCAGGGCTGCAAAAATAATAGCATCCCCTCCACCAGAGTCCTGCACAGGACCAAACACGACCCGGTACCGGGTTTATCTTCTGGACCCAACCTGGAGACATGCAACCTGCAACCCGCTTGTTAACACATTAAGTGGGCTAAAACCCCGTCCCCCTTCATTGCATTATTTTCTTTATTATATTATTTAATGTTGCATAGTTTTTTCTACATTTTCATTTGCAATAAAAAAAGGAAAGGACAACGCAGGTTTTTTCTTTTGGGTTTCCTTTTTCTTTTTTGTGCAGAATTTGCACAACATCCTTTTAAACTTGCCTCTGAACCACTGTTACCTGTCTATAGTCCATTATTTCGCCATTTGGGGCTTCATTTGATTCGGACATGGGTGTGCATAAACGGAAAGTTATTTACCATCCCTGGTTTCAGCTGTTCTTTGCTGCTGGACCACACAACCTGCAGCGGAAAAATCTCACTTGCTCCAGCTGTGCGCTATGTGGCAGCGTGGAGGGGAGACCAATGTGGTCTGCAGGGCTTCACAGTAAAGATAACCCTGGTACCTGATTATTAGAAACACTGATGTCCACAAGGATGATGAAGGAAAAAATTAGATAAATAAATAATCATATTTTCACCCGCGACTCGCCCGCACTAAATAAATAAATCTGCCCGCACTTGTGAAATTTAATCAATGTAATTTTTACCTGCAAAACAGCATTTTTGCGGTACCCAACCTGTTGCAGGACTCTCCCCTCCACCTCCACGCCATCCAAGAGGATACTGTATTTTTCAAGGCCAACGGCTTTATTGTAAAAAAAAGCAAGGGAGCACAGATCTCCCGTCCAACGTGAAGAAGTTGGTTTTCGTGGCACACAACTTCAAGAGTGGCAACAGGTGTAACACGGCCCTTTCTATATGGCAGGGTTTTTATTTATTTATTTTTTTGGTCGGATCTAATTTTATTTTGGGTATTATAAACTTTACTTGGAGACCGCACTGTGTGTCTCAGTAGCGCAGTATAATAGGTAATCTTTTTTTCATTGCTGTGCACTTTCTAACTTTTACTTTCCCTTTTACTTGGTTAAGACTTAATTTCATTATTGTAGCCTTTTTTTTTGTTATTGTGTAATTACTTTATTTATTCAGGCAAGTTTATTCTATTGGGAATTCTACTTTTATATTCTTGACATTTGGGGCTGTTACACCCTTTCAATTTTCTTTCCCAACTATAAATTGTTAAGCCAAAAAACAAACAAAAAATAGGTTTAACATTAGGTTTAAGCTTGTAGTGCTAATTGAAAGATAAAAATCAAACATAAGGACTTTCTATATTTTAAACCAGCATCATGACATGTCAGCCACCGGGTTGCAGACTTTTTAAACTGCCTGATGAGTGACATAAGAAAAAAAGATTGACGGAGATTATCCTGTCATTGTTATTTTATGCCAAGTGAAGAACGACATTTGTTTAAAGGGGTGTTTTAGCTCTTTTCTCTCGAGTGGGAAAAGACACAAATAAGATTATGAATCAATGAAGGAAAAACATGATTTGTCGACGAAAGGCAAGATCTGACGAATCAGATTGAGTAACCCTGCTTTTGTGCTTCATGTTTTGGTCAATTGATTGTACAATTACACTTTTTGTTTTTCTTTTGCCCTGTATAGGAAGAGAGGTCAAAGGTGGATGACCTGCGGGGAACCCCCATGTCTGTGGGCACTCTGGAGGAAATCATAGATGATAACCATGCCATCGTTTCCACCTCAGTGGGATCAGAGCATTACGTCAGCATCCTGTCCTTTGTGGATAAAGATCTGCTGGAACCAGGCTGCTCCGTCCTGCTCAACCACAAGGTAACAGCTGGTAACACTTTTATTTTATTGAAGACAAAATGTGTTTTTCACTCTGCTACACAACTGCTAAAAAAAAAAATCAGCCTTCTTTTCTTTACCTGATGTAAAAATGGAGACTTGAGGTCTTGTATTTGTTTATCATTGTAGGTTCATGCTGTGATTGGGGTACTGATGGATGACACCGATCCCTTGGTGACAGTGATGAAGGTGGAAAAAGCCCCACAAGAAACCTACGCCGACATAGGAGGGCTGGACAATCAGATCCAGGAGATTAAGGTACATAATACAACACTGTCATGTTGAATGAGCAGAGCAATTTTTAACATGCACATTTTTTCTTTCTGTGTAAGCAAGAGTAATTTTGAATTAGTCGCTTTGTTTGTTTGTCTTGGTTGAAATTTGAGGATAACTGTGTTGTTTTTGGTTGGTTTTAATAGGAATCAGTGGAGCTGCCTCTCACACACCCAGAATATTATGAGGAGATGGGCATTAAGCCTCCCAAAGGTGTCATCTTGTATGGACCACCTGGCACAGGTAAGTTCTGAACTGCACAAGGAAAATGAGATGGCTTTAAGATGCTTATTTGACCCGTCTTTGTCCTACATTACTATCAGCACTGCATATAAGATGCAGGGAAATTAACTGTTGAATATAACAGAATTATATTGTTTCAGGCCATTTATGAAACCGTTCCCAGTTTGAGGAATTGGAATTGAAATAAAAATGTTCAGTTCTTCTAAATAATTTTTAGTCATTGCCTAATATAAGATGCCAATAACAATAATAACCTATTATAAACCAATAACTTCTATAAAAATTCTAGTTACAGAGCTGACCACAATAATGTACAATAATAACTTAGTGATATTAAAGGTAGGGTAGGAGATCTGGAAATTTGTTCGAGCAAGATACACAATTCAAAAGTCCAAGCCCCTTTCTCCGGGTTTTCCCCGAAGCCACGCCCTCCAGAGCAGAGCAACATGCACTGCTTGTCCCCGAGGGTTCACGAGCGCTGAGCAGCATCAATTGTTTACTACGGAGCTCAGCAAGTGTCAAAAAACAAACACCGGTAGAAATCCGTGCTCGGATTATTAAACTGGGCTCTCTGTTTTGCAACATATGCTCACGGTTTGATAAACTTCGATAAACTCTGTTTAATAATACGTCCGCATGGTGTATAAAACTGCTCTCTGTTTGCATTCCGTATGTGCACAGATTGGATACCACGGCCTGCAGCTGCTAGTCTATTGTCATATGTAGACTTAATGCGGTTCCGTGTTTTAATGCATAAGTATTTTACACTGAAATAAAAAGTTTTAACATTTGCGCCAACGGCAACTAACTTTGATTTAACACCCTTGTTTGTGTGTGTGTGTGCCCACGGATTGCGAACGGAACACATTTTAATAACCCATTTTAATAACAGCACGGGTTTGCAAAACGGAGAGCACAGTTAATAATCCGTGAACACGGATTTCCACCGGCTTATTTTTTAACCGTTGACATTAGCCGGCTCCGTAGTTGGCTCTAAAAGTCATAAATACATCATATTATCTTACCTATCAAGTAGAAATATGTCCACCATGGCATCACTCTGCAGCTCTTTCTGTTGCTTTAGTTGAGCCACCGATGCACACTCTGCTCTTGCTCCACTTGCCTTCAGCTTTTTTCTTTGCAGCAGTTTCTCCCAAACAGTTTCTTTACTGACGCCATATCAGCACCTTTTCTACCATAATGTCCCTTTCGTTTAAGGTCCATATTTTGATGTAGTATGAAATGAAATATACTTTATTATTAGTATGCTAGCTAATGTAGCTAGTCGAGCTCTGGCTCTCACTACGTTGCCTTTGTTTACAAGCGCTCCAAGCCTCTGAGAGCGTGCAATTAGTGCACAGACGGGGAGGGACGAATTGCAGTTGAGTCGGATAGACTGATCATTGTCCATTCGTTCAGAACGGGCCGTTTATTATGATTGGATGGGGTTTTTTCAGTCCTGTCCATTCCACAGGTGACTAAAATATTTTATTTTTGTGTTAGAGCATTTAATAAATGGCCTGCAATCGAGGTGTGAAGAGGATTTTAAGCAAAGTTGTAAAAAATGCTCCTGGAACTGTTTTTCCAGGGTTATCTACCCTACCTTCAGGTATATTTTGTCATTGTTATCAAAACTTTTAAACAAGAAATATATCCTGCAAACACACATTGAGTATGTATTCGAACCCTAATTTTGTTTTTATTCATCTTGTTTAAGGTTGTTTGTTGTCTGCAGAGTAGTTCATACACAGCAGTGACAGAGAAATGTTTTCAGTTCACTCATATTAGTTTCTCTCTATATATATTTCAATAGACAAGCTAAGACAGTTAACTGTGTTCCTGACACTTCTTTCAGACAGCTCTGTGAAAGTGACAGACAGGGCCAAGATGTTGGTGCAATATTTTACATGATTAATTCATGTTAAAGTCACATTTTTCTCACATAACAGCTCATACTATCACACCAAAGGTGCAGTGGTTATTATAAGTAACACAGCAGGTAGAATGAAAATGGCTGAGAATAGCACTTGTTTATGTTAAGATTGTTGAACATTCAGTGTTATTCTCCTGAGGATTTATTTATGCTAACAGGGAGAGCATATGTCTAGATTTTTTTTTTTTAAATACACCTGAAGACGTCACGAGATGAGAAACTGCATTCCACCACTTTCAAGAGTTAGTTTTATCACAATGTGCCACTTTGCCACAGAAATTCATATCAAGCTAACAAGTAGGTGCTTTGATTAAAAAAAAATTGGAAAAATCTGAAGGCCATCTGTCATTTTGACTGATTGCAATTCACACCTCATGCCACTTGGTAGCGAGTTAATTAGCTTTTTTTCTTGGAGCTTGTCTGTGGCCACTACGTGTCTCGGACAGGTGCAGCTGAACCACTGGTGCAGAAGGAGTGCATGCTGCGGGATTTCCTCCGCTGAAGCGAGTGTTTGCGGGATCAGGAAACCCCTCGTTCAGAGAGTCTTACCAACTTCTGATCACTTCAGAATTGAAAAGTTCCCTAATTTCAAAACTTTGGCCTAAGTGGCGCTTGTACTTCCAGTCTCCAGTGTGGCAGCAAAGCGCAGATTCAGCCTCCAGAAGATCAAAATAGCCATGAAAAGTAATCTGTCTGAGGAAAAGGTCCAAAAAGTCCATCCAGTTACAAATTGGGAATTATCCACCATCTCTGCTACAACCTGAGCTGCAGGGGGTGTCAAAGATTTCACAGACACCTGGACAGAGGTCTCACTCTGACAGATTTTCTCGAACTAAATTGAACTAGTCTCACTCCAACATATTCTTTCAATCTGAAACTATTTTCAGCTTCCCTTTGAGTTTAAACAAATATTTCTAATTAATTTCAATAAATTACAAGTTAAAAAAGTCCATTAAAATGAACTTTTTGTATCAAAAACACATCGAACCGTGAAAAAACAAAACAGGAAGAAAATAAAACATCAAACCGTGACACTAAAGTATCAAACCACATGAATTATGTGTATCACTGTGAGAAGTTCCTCTGAACCGGCCACTGCTCAAGTGTCTGATAATCTGCAGTAAGTGTTTTTACTTGGTTCAACCAAGTCAGATCGTCGTCATAAAGTGTTACACAACAGCACCGAGAGAGTATTTCAGAACCAACACTCTCACATTCAGTTGCCACCAAATGAATGCAAAGCAGTACATGTCTGATTAAAAAAGTTATTGATAAATCCCATTTGGTCATTAGAGACTTTTTGTAAAGGGCATCACAACGGGGAAGCTGAGACTCATCAACCTCCTGCAGCTTCACAGGTCGCAGTGCATGCAGTCAGCGTAATGACTGAAAACACCTTTAACATTCTCACAAACCTCAAAGTCTGTCAAAAGTGATGTTTTGGATGGACAATTTCATTCTTTGGCAAAGTTTTGGGTGCATTACTTTCTATCTGCACATCTCAGGATTTCACACAAGTATGGTTTGCTTACGTTACCGTGCCGACAGCTTCTCTTAATGTCTTGCATATAAGTTTGCTTGTTTCTTTACGAAAACACAGTTGTTGTGTGTTGCTGAAAGCTTTTCTTTGTTACAGCTTTACTGGGAAACTTAACATCTTTCATTTCATAGTCACTGAAATTCTGAAAGCAAGAATATCCCCTAATTTAATTTGGGAATTATTAAAGAAGTAGAAGCATGCATACTCTTCTTGTAATCTGTGTTTTCACAGAAGCAGTAGTTTGTGTCTGAGAAATTAAAGTTGCTGTTCAAACTGAATGGAGAGATAATGCAGAGACCTTAAAATGTCTGATAAAACATTTGAAGCAGTAGTCCAGCTTATGTATTAAATAAATGAGTATATTATGAAAAACTTCTTAAAGGAGTAGCTGCTCATCTGTTTGTTGAGAGTTTGCTAATGAGATTGTGGAAAAGTGACTTAGCCTTTTCCAAACCTTTATTTGTTATGCAGGAAAAACTCTGCTTGCTAAGGCTGTAGCCAATCAGACATCTGCCACCTTCTTGCGGGTGGTGGGCTCCGAGTTGATCCAGAAGTACCTTGGAGATGGGCCCAAGCTGGTGCGAGAGCTCTTCAGGGTGGCGGAGGAGCACGCCCCCTCCATCGTCTTCATCGATGAAATTGATGCCATCGGCACTAAGAGGTACACAGAGTTCTACTTAAAACTATCTCAGAGTGAGAGCATTAGAGCAGAGATGATGAATCACCTGCAGTGCTGAGGAGTCAGAGATTATGTCAGTAGCTGGATGGGTGTTATTACTTGCTAAAATAATGATGGAGGCGGTAGATGCGCCGAGGCTCTTACTTCACATAGACATGGTGCAAACACCTCAGTAAAACGGGTTACTGATAACAAAAGTACAGAAATACATCCTTATTACTGATTATTAAGGGTGTTGTTCAGGTTGCATTTCCATTTTAAGCATTTTTTCTTTTTTTAACTTCTGGTTTTGTGTTAGCTGCTCTGAGAAGAGCATTTAAATATCTCACCTCAGTGTGCCTGAGGATCGAAGTGCTACTTTATTCCTGAGAGCTGAGGTGAAGTTTGCAGTCATTACCGTCTGTTTTTCAGCAAGATTATAAGAGCTAGTTGGAGGCTGAAACACGGTCCAAGAGAGTATCATGAAGTAAACTCATGTAGATGATGATTAATAAGACAATGCAGCAGATTTCATACATTTCTGCATGTTTGCTGTCTGTCGTGTAGGTACGACTCAAACTCTGGTGGCGAGAGGGAGATCCAGAGGACCATGCTGGAGCTGCTTAACCAGCTGGACGGGTTTGACTCGCGAGGAGATGTGAAAGTGATCATGGCCACCAATCGGATAGAAACTCTGGATCCAGCCCTCATCAGACCTGGTAAGCGGATGTGTGGTCGGTTCGATTCTGCCTGGATTTGTCTCGGACTCTGTGCCTGCTCGCTTCTCTACCATCAGTGCTGTAAATCTGCCTGGTACTTAGGAAATGGCTGTATTCTGCTTAGTCATGGCAGGCAGAGGAAATTGAAATGTCAGGGAGTCTTTTTCTGCTTTCAGGAGTGAATATTTATGATCTCGTTTAGTCACCGCTCTTTATAACAAAGATCTTTGCTAAAGGCTATCATATGCATACCAGACATTACTTCAATTGACATTATTAAAGGGCGTCTTTTTTCCTCAATGTTTTCATAAAAGGGAATAATTAACATTTCCTTTTGGTGATAACAGTTCTCAATTGGCATAACTGCATGACCAGATGGAGTAAAAGTTTTCGGAGACATGGGATCACTCATCCCTATAATAATAACACTGCTGTTTATCAAACTTGTCAAATACTGGTCTTAGTCTGCTGAACACAAAGTCCTGAGAGATTTCCAACTGGTGTTTGTTTCCTTCGGTCCTCCTCAGGGAGAATCGACCGGAAGATCGAGTTTCCTCTGCCGGATGAGAAGACCAAAAGAAGGATCTTCCAGATCCACACCAGCCGCATGACCGTGGCAGATGACGTCACCCTTGATGACCTTATTCTGGCAAAGGATGACTTGTCAGGAGCAGACATCAAGGCAAGAGAAATGCTGTTAATTTTGATAAAATTACATTTTCAGATAGACTTAATGTGCAGAAACCCTACAGCTGCAGTGAAACATGTATGAATTTCCTGTGTAATAAGAGTAAATCAAGCAACATTGCTGTGTTTATCCAGTCTAAGTGTGTGTCAGCGCTGGCCTCTTTGTGACTGCAGCCTCGTATTGATTATTAAGGTCTTGGTTTTGAGCCAGTTCACATCAGAACCGCACCGTGTGGCTCAGCAGAAAGAGGGAAAAACAAGACAAAGCTGTTGAAAGGGAATCCGCTGGGGCGGATTTTTCTAAATGATTTTTATGTCAATAGTTAATTAACTGGAGTAAGTTTTCCGTTCAAAAAGATCTGCTCACTCTCCACGAGGTCACAGCCTCAGCTCTGCTGCCCTCATGTGGAAAACAACAGAATGACTTTGAGAGATTTTTTTCTGTACTGTATAAAACTTAAAAGATTTGTATAGTTTATAACACTGGGACATGGCTACAGAGCTCTGCTCAAGCTCTATTTGATTGGGAGACATAACTTGAATGAGTCGATTTAGTTTTTCTAGCAGGATGAAGCAAAAGAAAAGCCACAAAGTTTTTTTTGTGTTTTTTTTTAAATAATATACTTTACGCAGCATTGTCAAATCAGTGAATGCTGCTGTTGTTGTTAATCTACCTTTTTTAAGCCGTGTTCAGGTTTCAGTAAGTGTTCGTCAGGTTTTTTTGCATGAGTTACTTGTTTAGTTTAAGCAGGGAAGCTAAACACACAAAGCAGAGCATTGTTCCTCTTGCAGAATTAGAATAAGCTACCACAACCGGCTTACTCTGTTGCCACACAGTGCTGCACAGCTTTTCGTTTTCCCTTTTACAAAAATGTTTGTATTACCTTGACTCTTGCTCCTCCCTTATTTGTCCCCCTCTTCCTATTTTGACCCTCCAGGCCATCTGCACAGAAGCAGGCCTGATGGCACTGCGAGAGCGCCGCATGAAAGTCACCAACGAAGATTTCAAAAAGTCCAAGGAAAACGTCCTGTACAAGAAGCAGGAGGGCACGCCAGAGGGACTTTACCTCTAACTTAAAACTTGTTTTTCTCACCCCCCTCCACCCCCTCTCTAGCGATCCCTGTGTGAAAGAGATGAGACAGCAGCTGATCTGCCTCCCCAGAAAGAGTTTTGATATATTTTGTGCATGTCTGACATATTCCACTCCCTTGTTACCGTCATGTGTTAAGACAGTAAATAAAAAAAACTACAAATATATCCAATTATGGCGCACATGTCATCACTTCTAACAGTCTGGAGCTTTTCAGATTGCAGCACCACCTGGCGACATCTACTTCCTGTTTAGATTCCTGCACATCAAGTTCATCTGCAGCTCTCAATGTCATAAATAGTTTTATTAATGTTATATGTAAAGTTTTGTGCTTTCTGTGGCCAGTTTGTTATTATGGAGACCAGCATAATTGCTAGTTTATGGAGAGCCCAGAGATCCAAAGGCCTGAAGGAACTGCCTGTCCCATCTCTTCAAAGAAACATTCATCACTAATTACTAGAATATTCCCTATGACTCCCACATAGTTGATGACAGAAATGCACATAATTAAAACACCCTGACTAGAGCCTTTTACTCAGACATTGCCTCCAGGAGCTGCATAATGTCAATGCATTAATGCTTCACTTCAACTGTTTACATGGACTTCTTCTAAGGAAGAGAGAGACGCCAACACAAATTTTAGTGCATGTTTTGAGTTCATGCATGCACTTTTAAATATTTCCAGCAAGTCATGCAATGTTATTCCTCCCTCCTGTATTCATATCTGCCTAGAAGTTAAGTAAATCTAACTAAGCTGCCCTTGCTGCAGTCTGACAAGCAGAGAAGCGGTGATGTTGATTTAATTCCTCTTGATGTGGAACCATGTGGAACTCGGTGCTCAGCAGAAAGTGGCCCCATGCAGCAAACATCGAGCCACTTTGCAGGGTCGTCTCTGGACTTGAGCGTTTCAACCACCGCTGATACTGTACTGCAGCCCCCCCTCCTCGGAATCACTCTCGCCTTATTAAATTCGTCGCGCATTTCAAATGCAGCTCATACATCACAGCACGTTCAGCAAATGAATGGAGAAAAAAAAAAAGAAGCAAAACATTGAAATCAAGTGTGGCATGTTGAGCCATAGGGGCTAGAGCGCTACTTGAAGATTGGTATATGCTTCAATAAAGCATCTACCCAGTTAGCTGAGGGCAAACTTACTTAAAGTACAGATGAATTTAAAGGAATACACTAAGGATCAATTAGTGTTTCCTGGGTAATGATTGATCCACATCAGAGTCCTCAAGTTATTAATCAGCTTCGCTAAAAAGCCAAATTATCCCGAGGGAAATGATCAGCAATGCTCCTCAGAGCCAACTGTTTAAAAAAAATAGTAGCAGAGGGAGGGAGACTTAGAAAGCTGCATGGGGGGATGTATATCTCCTTATGTAATAGCTGTTTATTCTGGTAAACATGGCAAAACATTGATCAAATCCAGCAAGCAGTTCTGATTATTTCTAGCAGATTAACTAAAGTTAATCTTGAGTTAAGGTTGAGTTAAATCCAGATTAGGAAACTGCCTCAAATGTGGAAATGTGCTATGATGGTAATTAAAATTTATACAGAGATGGTTTATATTATGATTTATGTTAACTATTCCTCCGCTTCATGTTTTTAAATAGAAATCAGGTAATAGTCTGAGTGGCCTTTAGCCTCTCCGGGATGAAGAGGAAATTACTTCACCTGCTTTCTAAACCACACCATTCATGAAATATATTTCTAGGTGTGTTTCTACCCCCTGATATATACCTGCCATGACTTCTCCACTTTGTCCACTGGGTGGCGCTTTAGTCAGGTCCACTTCACACCCTATAAACGGGCTGGAGTACTTTTTGTGTGTATTTGTGTGTGTGAGGACCATTGAGACATTACTTTGCCAAATTCTGCATCGTCATTGTACCGGTCCAGGTTACTGCGTTAAAGAATGACACAAGGAGAGTAAACACACCCGAGTTGTCACACTAAGCTAACATCCCTGCTTTGGCTTTACAGTTCATTTCACGTAGGCCTACCAGCCTTTGTAGTAGCCAATGGTAAATGTGCGCACTTCCCATATCGAGCCTATCAAACACTCGCCCGGCGCCAAAGAAGACCTGTCGCATTTCCGTCCCTGTCGACAAAAACAAACAATTGCATTTAAGAAACACTCACAAGCGCCCATAAAACGGAGCAAACGCAGCGCTCAAATGTGGGTTAATTTTTTTCCTCCCGTTCATTCGTTTATTTATATTTATTACATTTCCATCAAGTGCCACTGCCTGGTGCAATGCAGGTCCCGTGTAGCCAATCAACGCGGCCGACATATAGAGTATAATATTGCAGGTCTGCAGTGGCCAATCAGAAACGATATCACACACAGGCACCGCAAATTCTCCAGTGTCAACCGGGCTTCCTACACTCCAGGTATCCTTCCGCGTGTGGAAGTTAGTGCCCTGTGTCGGGAAACCGTACCTCTCCTAGAATGATTTTTAAAAGACAGGGGAACTGAAGGGTGCCTCATAATTTATAATTGTTCCATAATGTGGCCACAGAGATGATCATTTTATGTATAGCTCAGTTATTTAGGTAAAGCTTTAAGAGTTCACAGTTACCTGCTTGAATTTTAAAGGCACAGTGTACTCCCCCAAGAAAAGTTGGTTTGACAGAACTATCAAAGAAACTTCAAATAAATAGATAAATAAGCATTTAGTTGTTTAATCTGGTATCAAATTAGATTTAAAAGTATAGTTTCCTTTAACTTGCCACGGTTAGTAGAGTTGCAGATATAAACAAACATTCATAGTACACTAAATAAATAATTGAGCCCTCCATCTGTTTGCACATGGGGTTATATTTTGTTTTTACCAGCTAACAGTCCACTAGTATCTACATATGAACTATAATTACTCTATAACTATTTGTGTTAAACTTTAATGGACTGTTTTGCCACTAAGTAGACACAATCTTGCAACATTATATGGTAATAGGTAAGAGCATGTTTGTGAAATATACCTTTGAGAAGGTGATGGAAGAGCAAACATGGGAATAAAACTTAAAACAAGAAAAATGTATCCGGTCCTTGATAGAGGACATAAACCATACATGGCTTCACTTTGGCTTAGCTCAACATGAAGTTGGCCAGTAATTCAGTAAACTGAGAATTGAACAATATAAGTGCTAATTCCCATTATTCCACAGATGATCGTATGCATGCAACATTGTCAATGTGAATCATGAAAACACCATCCTAACAAGACAATATTATTAATAATGAATTGCCTGTCAGCCACATCCCGAGTCATGCAGTTAAAACGAGCACGAGGATGCTCTCCATCATGCACTGCAGACGTTTCAGCTTCGGTGATTGGCGTGTCGGCTGTTGGAGGCCTGCGCTGCTGCAACAGCTCTGAATTGAAATAAGGAAGTGAGTGATAAGTGCTTAGTGCGGCGGAGGGATACACAGACAATCCCCATTCTGGCCACGGCCAATATACACACTCCAAACCCGCCAGTGGAACTCCATCTAAGGAACGAGCACACTCCTAGTCTGCCTCCACAGACCAACAAGCACACAACCCATCCGACATGGTATGTATTATCTTTCCTTCTTTGTATCGGAGAAATTGTATTTTAATTTTCGGAACACCAGTTTGGTTCACGCGCAGACCCGCTGGGGCTTTTTTTCTATATTTGCCTTATCTGTATTTGCTTTTCAGTCATTGATTCCTTTTTATGAGCCATTCATATGCAGAGAGGAGACGGAAAACGCCCGCAAGGCGCATTTTAGGGGATAACTTGGAGCCACGTTGTTGACTCTGTATATTCTACTTCGCGGTTTTTTTTGGACAAAATCGTGTTCGTCTACATGTTAGGGCTGAATACGCTCCATAACTGCGCAATTAAGAGTATTATTGGCTGTTTGGGTACACCATATCAAGTAGCTGCAGCTCGAATTAAAACTTGGACTAGACTGGAGTGGTTGCGGAATAACTAGCAAGCTATTCTGGGTTATTACAGCATAATTCTGCAGCCAAAGGTGTATTAGGGAACATTTTACAATCCGCCTTATGAGCGCAGGCGTGTTGGGAAGCACGCGCGAGGCATTCTTCTCCTTAACGGGGAAACACGTTTCTATATGTCTTTTATCTCCTGCTATCACTCAACATGAACCTGCGTATGGCGCCTCTCGTTATGATTAAATATGGCTGGCTGCATTTGGTTTCCCCCTTTTTTTTTCTCCCCCCACCCCCCTCCCTCCCCCCACCCCCACCCCCCCCGGTTGCACCATCTAAACCGCTCGAGCCGTGCCGTGCCGCGATGGGGGGAATGGTTGTATCTCGTCATTGTTCCGCAACGGAAACTGTCCATATTCTTGCTTTTTTTTTTTACGTTATTTATTTGTTTATGTGTTTGTACGTACACGGTATGTGCTGGGGCTGTGGGAGCTCGCGAGAAGCGATATGGGACGCGGCAGTTCCGCCTCTCATGTAGCTCTCTGAGGGTTTTTTTTTTAATCGTAGGCTGGGTTATCTATTTGTGTTATGTCGGCTGATTTGGTTGCCTCTTTGCAAATTTTCGATGTAATGCAAATGTGACGGTGCTGTGAGTTGCCCAAGGAGCTCGTTGTGACCCTATTCACAGCACACACACACACAAAAAAGAAGCTTCCAACAAGTTAGGTTAACTTTTCAGTACTTAATTTCAGTAGAATAAATGACACTATTGTGCAGTTTAGCTCAGAATATTAACCAGTTTCAGATTTTGGAGCCTCACCGTCTCACACTGACATCTCCACCAGCTACGTCACATTAGAAGAAGTTACAAAGTGGAAATGAGCTGGATGTGGAACAGAGGCCTTTTAGCCTGAGGGAGCCCAGAAGCTCTCGACCTCCACCCCACCCCCCCACCCCCCCTCTCTGCTGCTGCGATCAAATATCCCACATATGGTATCAAGCTACAAATCAGTGTCACGTTGCAATGCAGCGCGGTAATTGGAGTGTAAAGTGGAATTGTTGTGCATGTCTGAAAAGTTTAATCCACCGGCGCAAGCCTCTTGTCTGCTGCAATAGGCCCACTGAGGTGGAAACAGGCTCCCCCATTGAAGTGGAAGTATCGAATAAGTATCGGGACCAGGCCGAGGCCCCCTATCCTGTTCCCATTACACTCTTGTTTGCTGATGCATGTTTAGTAACTTGCCGCACATCTGATCCGCTGCGGTGAATAATTTATGTGCTTTGGCGGCAACACCTAGCTGTGTCCCGTGTTCCCGGTGTCTCTTAGCGATAAAGCCCCCGTCTGTGGCGTTGGGGCGGTCACCTGCCACCGCCAAGCCATATGCTTAGCCGGTCTGGTCGCCAACTTGTTGCGAGCGTGGTGTTGTTTACATGTTCCTCCCCCCCCCTCCTGCAGAGGCGGCTCAGCCCCGAAGGCCTGGCTGGCTTTTGTTCGGCCTCAAAAGAGAGGATGTGTGTGTGTGTGTGTGACTGGATGGAAGTGTGTATGCATGTGTGTGTTTGTCACACCCGTCTGTCAGAGTGACAGCTGGTTCTACACCTTGAACTCTTTGGGCGCCTCGCAGCAAAACAAAAAGCACATTAAGCATTGATGAAGCATTGTCAGAGGAGGAGATCCGTGTTGGCCTTCACTTTCATCTCGCATCCACTATCCGATTATAACGAATGCGAAAAGGAAAAGGGAAGGGCTTGTTTGTATAAGGGAGATGGCATCGAGTCAGAGCGAGAGATATTCCTCACTGGCTTGGCAAACTGCCTCCTGTTTCCCCACTGTCCTTTTTGGAGTGCTGGGCCCTGCTGCCCGGGCAACATTGGGAGCGGTTGACCCACTCGTGCCAGCAGAGCACCCCACCATCCCCACCACAGACTCCCATCCTTCTACAAGCTGTTATTTAGACTCAAAGTCTGGCAGCAAACAGCCTCTGCCCATAAGACGCCAGGGATGGTGAATCACAGGGAGTTTCCTCTTGCATATTGAGAGAGGAAAAAAAGAAAAGAGAGAGAGAGGGGGGGGGTCTGGTAGGAGAAGGAGGTGGAGTTGGTATTGGCTGAGGTGCATGGATGAAGAACAAGAAAAGATTGGTGGTGCTGCAGCACTGGAAGGCCTCAGCAGCTTGGGTCTAGGCCAGGCGAGGATCCATAGCACTGAGTCACCAAACCCCACACCCTGTCCACTTAGAGACTCTACGGGGGGGGGGGGGGCTGAAGGAGATGGCGAGGATGCAGCAGGAGCAACACAGCATGACAAAGGAAAGATAGAAGGGCAAATACGAATGGAGGCAAACCCAAAAAGGAAAGATAAAGATAGCAGCTAAGCTAGGTGGCATTTCTTTTTAGGCCTGCACCGTCGCCCGGGCCACAAGGAAAGGCTTCTCTGTTTGAGAAGAGTTAAAGGTCAGCTTCCAGCGTTGTCATGTGGCAATCGGCTAAATCTTATCCAGTCTAAACTAATCTAGTCCTTATGCAACAAATTCAATTTGCTGGCTTGATTTGCAAAATGAAATAGCCTCACCTCCAAACATGGAGCCGTAATGAGGCTCAGGTCTCCGCAGTCACAGGATTCAGGGATGACTTTGTTATTGCATGCCATCCCGACTGCATCCAGAGCGAGATTACTCGTACAAACACATAAACATGATGATTGGATGGAGGAACTTGCTCTGAGGCACAAATGGCTACTCTGACTAATTCACAGGAAACATGGGGATGGAAAGTATTGGTGTAGAGGAAGAAGGCTATTAAGTTGGACTGTGTGTGTGTGTGTAAGAGCATATGCGACTGTGTGTGTTCTTTTAGCTGCCAAGTACAGTGATGTCAGAGTGATCTGTTAACAATGATAATAAAAATACCTTCCTTTTTTATAAGGTAGGGAAGGGAGGGTGTCAGTGGGAGTTTTCTGCACCAGTAGCTCTATGTTTACACTTTACTGCTAAAAGTGTTTGTGTGAAATCAGAGGCTTTTTTCCCCTTACAAACCAGTTTGAGGCATCTTTTTTAAAAGGCCCTCCCCTGGATACTTCTTTTCAAGCCATTTAAAACATTCATGAGTCACCATCAGCCATTAGAGCTAGTGTCGAGAAGCAACACCGTATCCCTTAAAAGTTCACTCCCGGTGTGTAGACAGCGTCTCATCCGTTTTATTTCGGCACTTTTCCTCCACAGTTTGGGTCAGTCCCGTGGAGCTGGAGGTCAAAGTTCATTCACCGTCTTCATGGAGCTTGTTATCTTCCTTGCAGCCTGTAAAACAAACGCAACCTTTCTAAACTGCTTCGACACGCCTCCGCTATCGCCCTCGGCCGAGTCTGATAACAGATTTTTAGCATCGTTTATTATTTTATGGTGGCGAGAGCCTAGAGAGGAGACTGGCGTTAAAGTATCACAGGTACAAACGGCGTAATTCTGTTCAGGTCGGGTTGTCTGGGGTTCGTTTTGACGCTGACCCAGTCGGGGCCTCTTGCAGCCTTGACCCTGAACAGTGCGGTCAGTGTTGAAGCTGTTTGCTGGGCGGGGAGGATGAGGAATGTGATGATGAAACAGTTTGATATTTTGGAGTGTAACCCTTATTGAGTAACTTGCTTCTGTGTAACCACTTCCTCCTCTTTTTTTTTCTTCTTCCCCAAAACCACAGGCTGATCAGCTAACAGAGGAGCAAATTGCAGGTAAGAAGCCGCCCTTCTCCCTCTTCCCTTTCCCTCCTAAACTTTGCCTTTTTTGTAAGCTTGTTTACTGGCTACCAGTGTATTAGTTCCACCCTGCGTTATTCAATAAAGCTGCACAGTCGTGTAAGGTAATGTCTCTCATTAGCTGTTCTGGCTGCTTCCACGTCACATGAAGTGAAACAGAACATTGAAGGATTTGGCAGCTGCCCTCCCTTGGCAGATCATTAGCTTTTCAAAATGAGCTGGACATAAGAGAGGGGGGGGGTATTCATAGCAATCATGAGTCAGGGCTGAAACCAACAAAGCCACAGTGAATAGACAGTTTTGCAGCCAAACGTACAGGCGAGAGCACCTTGATATTCTTCATGCATTAATGATGTCGGCTTTGTTGGGAAAACTGGAAGCTGCAGTTTCTTCTCAGCCAAACCCCCTCTGTGGTTAATTAGCTTGTGCTAAGACCCCAAGGCTAACGCACGCTAGTGCCTGAGTCAGTTTCTGGATGGGTGCTCGCTCAAAGAAAAAGTCTCCTGCTTTAGTAAAATTCCTGCAAGGCGTCAAAGCTCAGTCACTTTTTTTTCCAGATGAGCCAGAGCCACTTTGATCACATCGTTAGGAGGAATCGATTAGCCCTTAGCAACGGGCTGCAGCGCCCCGGTATAACCCCCCGTCTCTGTGACCGAACGGCTGAGCTAACACTCTTCTTCGCCTCTTACAGAGTTCAAGGAGGCTTTCTCCTTATTCGACAAGGATGGCGATGGCACCATCACCACCAAAGAGCTCGGCACCGTCATGAGGTCGCTCGGCCAGAACCCCACAGAGGCCGAACTGCAGGACATGATCAACGAGGTGGATGCTGACGGTCAGTATGTCAATGATGATGATGATGATGATGATGATGTGCAGTAATGTTTCCCAGAATTGCACAAAGTTTAAAGAGGCTTACGCTCGTTCTACTGAACACTGCTTCAGTCAGCTAGTGGACGACATCATCTGGTGGGGATTTAGACTTATTATACGTTCGACCGACCAAAATGTGTCACTGGAAACACAATGAGCGTTCACCTCTGGATCATATGTGGGCAAATTATTAAATTTACTCAAATTTTGCAAAGTCTGTTCAAGCGAGGGGGGCGGGGGGGGGGGGGTGTTCATATTTAGGTTAATGTGATCCTCTTCTGTGACGTCACCGTTTTTAATCAGCAAAATGACCGGCACCGTCGCTCCCATTTGTAGGATGTTAAAAACTACACGGTAATAACTCTTCATATTGTTATGTAGGTTTTTTTCTTTCTTCTTAAAATAACAACAACAAAAAAAACTGCTTAATGAACGTTTAGGAGAAAGTATGTGGAGATTTCAGAACGAATTTCTGTATGACCACCATTTGATGTCATTGCATGACTTTGGTGTTAAAGCCCCTGTCACAAATGGACAGAGGATTAGATGGAGCATCCATTACTACCCCATCCCGAAACACAGCAGCGGTGTTGTTGCCCATCTCCCTCATTTCTGCCAACTGTCCACCAACTGTTCAAGCCAACTGTCTGGCCAGCTTTTTATGAGATGACATATCCTTCTGTGTCAGCAGTTTAGTCACAATGTGTTCATCTCTGTCATGGTTGACAACGTCGGGAGATATGGACGAGCAGGTGGAGTTTTTAGAGCATTTGAGTCCTGCAGCCCCTGTCGAGGGCCCGTTCACCCCCCCCCCTCCTGGAGGCTCTGCGACTACAAGATGGTCACTGAAACACAGAGAGATGGAAAAACGGTTGAGAGGAATCCATGAAGTTGGCTATTTGCTCAGAAACTGACCGTCCTTGGGCGGCAGAGGATGTTATCTGTCAGTGGGGCCTTTACCACAGCGCTGCTCTGTCAGCTTATAGGGTTTTGTAATGGGACCACATTGATCAGGAGAAATCAATTGCACCGCAGCTCGCCTGCCCCTTTAGTGAAACGTCCTCCTACCATCCTCATGGCCACCCCCCCTTACCCCACCCCTGAGCTGCACCCAAGAGCAAGCATACACACACCATCTCTAACATCCCCTTGTTCTGCCTCTGCCTCCCTTGGCTGATGCAATCTAGGTCAGACAGCAATGAAGCTAGTAATGGAAAATAAAAGTGGTTACATAAGGCCTCTCTGCGCTCTGCACATCCAGTACCCACATCAGCAGCCATGGGATGTCAGCTGGCCCATTGAAAATCAGCTTTATTTACCAAACAAGGAGGTTGTGGTAAAGAATTACAATGAATGCAAAGAGAGGATGGACGGGTTTAGCTAGGCAGAGCTGCTGAAAGAAATCCTCTCTGCACTCTTTGATCGAGGCTGCGGTTCATGAAGGATGTGGATTACAGCGTCAGAATATTTTTTACGGACGAAAGCGAAGCGCACCTGCTCAGAAATGACGCAAAGGCTGCCGTATCGCTGACATCTCACCGCGGGAGATGACATCACGTACGAGACGAGAGGAAAATGTCGGCATGTCAGAAATACTACATATAGCCTCAGAACATCACTCATCATTACACAATGCTGCCCTTCTTCCTCAGTCCAGGGATGGAAGTTGGCTTTGTGATGCGGGAAAGAGAAGGAAAGTGTGCTGAGATCCCTCATCTCTCTGTAGTTTGCGTCAGCACCTCTTATGTGTAATCGCACCATCTCCCACTCGGTTCACTCCTCATATTCTCTCCTCTTCACATCTCCCTCTCTGCCGCCCACTCACTTCCTTCCTCCCTCTCTCTTTTTTTTTCTTTTTTCCCTCCCACCATTTTCTCTTTTCCTTCCCTATCTTCATCCCTCCTTGCTTCCATTCCTCCTCCTCCTCCTCCTCTGCTGCCTCAGCTGGCCTAAAGTGCAGCTGGTTAGATATCACTCCAGGGCCACTTTGCTTCTCCAGCCACTACCTCCTCCCCTTAAAGACAGTGGTCTTTCCAGTTGCAAGTCTGGGACCCCCTCCCAGTGGCAGCATGTGTTCCCTGGATGCTGCTGGATGTCTCTGTGAGTTAGATAACAGGCCCTTAGAACGTTACCCCGGGCCATGAGATCGCCATCTGCCCCATCACATTACCGCATCCCTTTTTGTTCCACGTACACATCCGCTCTCCTCTTTATCTGTCTCTGTGAGACGTGCTCGCTCATTGGTTAATCTCCCTACAATCCCACCCTAGGGCTAATCCTCATGGGTCCTCTACCCTTGGTGTCCCTGACCTTCACTTCAATCCCCGTTCATGTTTCTATGTATTTCTTCTCTGTTGATGTTGTTGTTGTTGTTGTTGGGAATAGACTTTTATGTCGTCTTCACAGCAGCGCCACAGCGACAGAAAGAGAAGCTTCCTGTTAGATTTTTTTCCCCATCATCCCTCCTGCAGTGTAGCTGATGAGCCACTGAGCTGCTCATAGATCCTTTCACTGTCAAGAGGGTCTGATCCCCTATTAATCCTGTTGTGACAACAGCTCCTTGGATATTGATCCTACCTACCTACATATGAGCGTTAGTGGCGACTCTCTTCAGATTCCTTTTTTGCATCTGGATGAAGTCCAAGCAGGAAATAAGGACCAAAAAAAACCTCAAAGTGCCTCCTCTCCCTTCCTTGTCGGCTTTCCTTTCCTTTTAGCTTCAGTATCTGACTGGGCCACCAGAGGAGATGAGCCTGTGATTCATCCCGACCCCCCCTACAGGCCAGGCTGCACAGTATACTAAATGTCTACATTATGGATGACTGGCCATGGGTTCCCCTCTTTGCAGTCCTGCCGTGCTTCATATAACGTGCAACATTTTCCCAGAGCTTCCCTGAGGAAGAAAGGGAAACACAGTCTCTCTCTTGCGCACACACAAACACACACCCCTCCTCCTCTTAGCCCGCAGCCACCGTGTTTATTGGGAAGGTGGATGCTAAAATGGTTTGAGGGCTCCTCCCAGCGATTAGTCAGTCTCAAGTTGGTCTCTCTCTGTCAGGAGCGTGTCCGGAGAGGCAAAGTTATGGCCCGTAGGATGATGAGAATGCTACTGCCGTACACGGGGAGAAAGAACAGAGCTCGAGCTCTAAATGAATATGTTCAGTCGGATGGTTTTCATCAGCTAAACGCTGATTATATTTTTCTCTACTTATCAGTTAGCTTTTACGTGATTGCAATTTTGGCTGATTAAATGTGACACATTGATCACCCCTTCCAGGTAATGGAACTATCGACTTTCCGGAGTTCCTGACCATGATGGCCAGAAAAATGAAGGACACAGACAGCGAGGAGGAGATCCGCGAAGCTTTCCGGGTATTTGACAAGGTAAATAAAGCCTGAACTAGTAAATCGTAGGTGTAAATAAGTAACACCACAACACTGTTATTCTTCGGGAACTTGACAGTTTTACTTATTTGATTCCAGGACGGGAACGGCTACATCAGCGCCGCAGAGCTCCGTCACGTCATGACGAACTTGGGTGAGAAGCTAACGGATGAAGAGGTGGACGAGATGATCAGAGAAGCAGACATCGACGGAGACGGACAGGTCAACTACGAAGGTAATATGCCGGCTGTGAAGCAGAGCTCAAATAGCTTCGGTTTCTAGGCCAGAGTGTAAGCTTTTATTAAACAGGGAGACCGGAGCGCCTCATTTTCAGAGCTGTGCATTTCTCTGAGGGCGACTCCAAGGCAAGCCAGCCACACTGTAGTCGTTATTAGTAAGGGGGAAGAGATGGAGGCTGGAGAAAAGGCATCCTTCTGAATTATCATCAGTGAGCTATGAGCCTTTTCACTCTTTCTTCCTTCCTCCCTTCCCCCCTACTGCCAGTCCCTCGGCGCATTACACAAGAGACTAATTTTCTAGAGGGTTGTTGATGTATTGGTTAAAAAGTGCCCTACTTCTACATTTCACTGGATCACAGACAGATGTATTCCATGGATGATTAAAAAAAACACAACTTTATTTAAAAATTTTTTTAGTTTGTGCGTGCATATTGTCGCGCTGCTGCAAGCATCAAGCATGAGGGTTTTTAATCAAACGGGTTTAATGAGATGAACATGGAAGCTGTTTAGAAAGAGGACAGTAATTAGGATGTGTGTTCTGAACCCGCTCAAGTTGATTAAAAAATTAATAAAGCATTTAACAATTTAGCAGGTGACTGCTCTTACTGGCAACAGGCTGTGCCAAAGCTGTAAACCTGACGACCTCATTGTCCTCTTCCCCTTTCTCTCTGCAGAGTTTGTACAGATGATGACCGCAAAGTGAAGCCCGCCCGCCCCATCCTGCCCCCTCTTAGAAGAAAAAGAAAAAAAAAGAAAAAAAAATCAAATGTTTTACTTACCTCTTGGAAAAAAAGATAATGTTCATTTATTCATACTGTTTCTGTATAGAAAATAATTGAATGTTGAAATAAAATATCCTTCTGTCCACACAGGAAAAATATATAAAAACATACAAAAAATGTCTGCATGAAAATGATGGTTAGTGATCCTGTCCCTCCCTCCAGCCCCTCTCCCCCCCCCCTCCCCTGAAGATCAGTTTAGCATCAGTACTTGACAAGTAAAAATAATAACAACAAACCCTGTACCTACTACCTTCAGACAAAAGCAAAAGCATTTGGCGAACTCCTTCCAGTTCCATCTGCTTGTGGTAAATGTCTGGGCCGGCCATCTCTTCTTTCTCTGTTTTCTGTTCTTCATGCATGCAAGCTTGAGACCGGAGCACTAACCCCTTACCCGTCCCCCCTCGCCTCCCCATCTCTCCTCCGGGCTACCAGAGCGTGCTGATTCCACTTTAAGCTGTCCTCTTGTTGGTTTGGTACAGTTTTTTTTTGTATTTAGAGAGGAACCCTGTACTGTTAAGATGAGAGAATATAACAGGTTCTAAGTCAAGCGTTTAAGTGGAATGGGACTTAATTGTATGCTAGATAAAAGAGGAAAAAAAAAAAAACAATGTACAAAAAAATACATTTTCAAACGTTTGGCATGTTCTTTTGTTTTTATGTTATTTGGATGGCCATCTTAGTAGTTGTTTGTCCTTCCCTTTCTTAAAGGAGGGGGGACCTAAAGAGTCTTATGGTGAGCTTTTTTTTTTTTTCTTTAATATTTTGCTGAGATGGAGTGTCTGTCCTCTTTTCTTACAAGAGAGATTCACTGGCCTTCACTTTTCTTTTTTTTTTTTTTTCTTCTGTTTTTCGACTCAGACGAGAGCATAGTGAGGGGTGTACTGTGTTCGCAGCGCATGCTGTTTGGAGTATCAGCGCACAAGTCTTCGCAGCTGTTCATCTGAGTTCAGTTTACATTCATTCCAAGTTGTACATGCTAGTCTAATTTTTTTTTTTTTTTTTTTCAAATAAAAGACCATGAACTTTATCATGTCTTATGTCATTTTTCTTGCTTGATTGTGAAAATGATCTTATAAAGACAGCATAACAAGTCTGTACGTTGTTTACCGACCAGACAAATGTGTCAACAATAAATGATTATAATCATCTCCATGTGCCGTGTCTGGGTGATGTTGAGCAGGGCCGGGTGATGCTGTGCACCACTGCCAGGCGAAGCCAGCTTTTACATGGAGAGAGCGAGCCACTCGCAGGGGGGGAGGGAGAGGCAGCCGAGTGTGTTTGCTCTCGCGCTCAGCCATGGATATACATACACATCTATGACGCCTCTTTTCCCTCTCAAGACGACCGAGCTGGTTGCTAGGCAACAGAAGTATGCTGTAACTGGGATGTTGGTTTTTTTTTTTTTTTTGAAAAGGCAAGTGGGAGTTTGAATAAACCCTCCTGCTTGTGCCGATGACTCCATGTTAGCTTGTCCTAATAAGGCAAAGCAGGTCATAACACCTCTTAGGTTGTGGACTTATTTGCACACGCGTTCACACTTTTAAGACAGGACATGGGTCGACGGCAACATCTCCCTCGAAGCTATAGCACCTAAATGCCAAAAAAAGAACAGCAAGAGTTGCATCATTTTACTGTATTTGGATTGTAATTTGAGAAGGTAGGGAGAGGAGAAAAGACCAGCAGAGACAGCTCTCCACCCACCAATGCAGCATGAACTGCTTACCTTGTACAAACCCATAGAAAACCACACATTCTGCTTTTCAATGAAACAAGAATATTTTCTGCTTTCTTCAAACCACCGTTATCTCTGTAGACCTGCTAACCTTTGCTTCTAATTACCCAGATGAACAGGTTGAGTGAAGGAAAGGGTGGGCAACGGGCATCAAGAGGAAATCTGCTCCACTGACATCTGCTAATTACAGCCGTGACGTCTGATTTTGAAGAACACAAGACAAACACTCCAAGCTTTCCTTCTTGACTCCTCCCTGCAGCACCAGATGAGCCAATAGTTAATGGCATACTTCTGACTGACAGCAGGGATTGGAGATGTTCAGCTGCAGATGAATCAACTAGCAGAGGCCTTTCAATTTGTTCACTTCTAATAAGTAGAAAATTATCTCATATTTACTTGTTTGAGAGTTATATTTCAATATAGGTTATATTTCATCATGACATATCTCACATGAATGTGTCACCGGGTCACAGGAAAGGAAAAGATTTGTTGCATAGTGTGTCTGTATGAAAAGATACCGGGTTTAGATGAGAGCAGATGAGTGCCGTGTGTAAAAATAGATCCCGTGTTTTCTTCAGAGAGAAGAGGAAGTGCGAATCAGTTAAATCTAAGTTCATATTTACTTCTCATGTCAGAATTAACAGACTCAGGACCTGCTGCTGGTCTCCCAAAAAGATGAGTTTGAGGACAAGACATTGGCACAAATACAGTAAATGACTCAAATGACAAAGTTTGTACCAATAAATAACAATCCATGATGTAGTAGGTCAATAAAAAAAATCCATTAATTGACAAGCTGAAAGGATAAATATCAGCAGCTATCACTGTGGAGTCAGACATAAACCAGTTTATAGGACTAGCTTAAATACCTTTCTATGCTTACTAAGAGAGGAGTCCAACTAAATGGCTTAGTCGAGCTTTAATTGAACCTAATAGAGTAATTAGTAGTTGTTTGACTTCCCTTTTTAAAGTCCTAACTTAACTCTGTGTGTAAACGTACTGAATTTGGGTAGCTATTTGCAGCCAATCAAAGCTTTTGTAAATCAGAATTTACTTTACAGTAAAACATTTGGAGCAGCTAGCTGCACAGTACAATGATCATAAAATGTTCAGTTGAATAATTCATGATACCGACAAGACGACGATTGACCAAAATGTCTAACACGTTGGGTTTGAATAAGAGTGTATTTCACAATTTGCTAGCCTTTTTAAAGTAAATATTTCTGATAGTCTAGCTGTATGTTTTTAAATGTCAATATAATTTATTTGAATTGAACTTTAATTTTTGGAGCCACAGCCTATAACTGCTGAAATTCAAATAGCTTAAAGCCGTGGTTTCCAATCTATTTTCCGTGGGGGGGGGGGGGGGGGGGGGGGGGGGGGGGGGGGGGGGGGGGGGGGGGGGGGGGGGGTGTTGGGGTTTTGGGCGAATTTGGGGGGGTGTGGGAGGTGGGGGGGGGGGGGGCTGGGGGTTTTAAATGGTTTTTTACGGGGACCCCCCCCCCCCCCCCCCCCCCCCTTCATGGAACTAACAAAAAGCCGTGGATCCCCATACCTGCTCCCTGCTGAAACCATGCTTGACTTTATGCTTTCGTGAAACCTAAATTAAGGTATTTATCATCATATATCCTTACTTTTTGTTTCTTTTTTTGTTTGTTTTTATAGCGACGGATCATCTGCAACGTGGCAATTCTTAGACATGTTTCATTCCTGAAAAGGTGCAGGAAAAAGTGACTCATTGACCTCATAAAACCACAGTACATGGACAAAAAGGATTGGATCACAAGATGGGGCCTACTAAGTAGGGTTTTTTTTTCTTTTTTTTTTCTTTTTTACTAAGGATCTATGTTATAGATATGTAAAGCAGAATTCTATCTGTAAAGTATTTATATATTTTGAGACCTGGCTCCTAAAACACTTGTTCCATGGGAACGAAATGTCCAAATAATAAAAAAACTTAAGCAGATACACCTCAACTCATCTCTGTGTGGACATGGCTTTAATTTGAACAATCACACAGGCTCTGTACAGTCAAAGCCTCGCACAGACACCCTGCGAAGGTCAGGAACCCCGGGTTGGGAACCATGCCTGCAGGTAACCATCAGGACATTTGTCCTGCAACGCTCACACTACACGGGACTACAGTACACTGGTACATTTCTACTAACACCAGCACATTCGTAGGCCACTAAACTCCAGAGGCGGCTTCGTGCTACCGTTCCTTGCTTTAACCAACAAGCGGGCAAAAACTAAACACAATCCCGTCGACCAATCAGAACGGAGAAGGTGTGGTTTCAGAGTAGATGCTGCAGGTTCCCTGGAACAGGCCTCCCCCTCCTCTCTCCGGGGAGGAAGGGACACCTGAGCACCCTGGGGGTTAAATTAGGCACATCAATATTTCATGTGTAAATGAAGCAGCACACTGTGGAGGGAGTAACGCGAGAAGGATTGACCGGGCACAGATATCACGTATCAGCGCCCCTGGAAAGAACAGGCACGCTTATGAGAGCGGCCCATGACATACAGCAGGAGTGTGTAAGTCTGTGTATGGCAGGGTGTGTATTCTGTATATAGAGAGTGTTTGTGTGTGTGTGTGAGGGGAGGGTGTAGACAGGACGTGTGTAGTGACACGGAGCCCTGTTGTTGGTGTATCATCCAGCTGTATGAGCAAGTTAAGGAAGTGGATGAGGTGAGCTAAGCTGAACAAGGCACAACACTGATATGGGAAGCTTCTGGCACTTTCTCACACAAACACCGTCACAGGAATTAATTAGCACTAGCTTCACGTGTTTTGGATGTGTTTGAGCTAAACAGGCATATTTCACTTTAAGGCAGCTTTAAAGGTGGCAACATTTTAAATACTCTGTGATAAGGGAAGGCGAATGCAACCACGCTGAACTACATTAGTAGAAAAACTTTCCAACATGGACAAACCTCATCTGCTGCAACACAAGAAGTTCTTTACTGGATTTCATCTTCCACCTCTAAATTAATCCGGGTTTAATCTTTATTCCGCTGCGTTATTTATGCCAAAAACAAACAAACAAACAAACAAAAAGTAGAGCCATCTCCAGTAATTAGCTTGTATGGATTAAGTCATGATGCTTTTGCAGCCTCACTGCTTATTATGGGCCTCGCAGGGTCGTTTTCACCACGTTGCGCTAATGACAACGATAGAGGTGGCGTAGCAGAGCACCGCAGGGGGTTTGGCAGTTCTTGCTCCTCGTACTCTGCAATGCAGCGTGTCCCCCCCCCCCACACCCCCCAACTCAACCACCCACTCACCCACACACCCACCACCATCCCAACGAGCCCAGCTAAGCTCCCCTTTAAATCAGTCCTGGTGTCTTTTCAATTACTGGGAGCAGCGTGCGTCTCTCCCTAACTCTTTCTCTCAACCTCTAATAGCTCCATCTCTTGTTTTTCTTTTCTCCCCTCCTAACCCTGTCATTCCCCTTCGTCTTGATTTCTTGCTCTGTCTCGCTCTCTCGTCCTCTCCCTCCCTCTTCTCCCCTCATTTACCTTGCTCCCTCGTCTCTGCCTGCTCCATTTGTCTTACAGTGCATTTTTATGGACTCCAATCACTCTTCTTCTCCCCCTCCTCTTCTTCCTCCAGCCTCCTTTATGGTGCGTCAGTGTCACCGTCACCGTCTTTGGGCTCTTCCTCATTGGTGCCAGGCCGTCCCTCTATTTACCTAGAAGAATAGGCTCATCCATCTTTGATTGTTGTGAAATATTACAGCAGTGTCAAGACAACCAAGCCTCCCTGAACCTCATGCAATATTCAGAGGCGATGATATAAGATTCCTGCTAATGAAAAAAACAGCAGGCAATACAAACAGCCCTTTAATAATGGCCTGGCAGAACAGCCTGCTCCCTGTTGATCTCAGGAGCACGGTTAACTGGTTGTGGTCGGAAAGTCCTTGTATATCAATGATGGGCCCCTGGTGGGATGGCAGCAGCACTCGTAAGACCTATTTGATCTGCAAGGCCGACTTGCATCATGGGGGGTTATTTTGCATGGGTGGGTGTATCCTTACTGTTGATCCGTACTGTATGTCACATTGATACACAAACACAATCTGACTAATAATGGACATATGCTTGTCATTTTTGTGTATTTATTGAAATAAACCCTAACTTTCCAGGTTGGAAAAGTGTGTGAACCTCTGATCTAATGACTTAAGTCTTAGATGTTCTAGTTACAGAGCTTAAATTAGAACGGATCAACTCTTAAGAAAGATTGGTCAATGAAAACTATGCGTCAAACTTGGGAACAAAGAATCCTAGAATCATTGTATGGATGGGTGATTAGCCATCCCTTAGTTATGCTGCCATAGGCTTAGACTGCTGAGGGACATCCCATGATGCACTGGGCTTTT